>BOPP01000224.1:448137-500807 GCA_017312745.1 Gryllus bimaculatus | reverse complement strand
TTCAATATATATATATATATATATATATATATATATATATATATATAGTGTTTTTTTCATGGAAATGTGTGTAAATAAAATACATTTTCTTCAACTTGAATATACCGCGCTTTCCACGCTTAGCAGGTATTTTGACTAAAAACCGCTAGATTGAATGGGAAGTACGATCATTAGAAGAAATTTTGATAGGCACGAGTACAGTGTAATTAAAATAGGTGGTGTAAATAGAGAAGCGATAGTAGTAAGCTTGAATTATCGTTTCTCTGTTTACAGGTAAGAACAAAGTATTGTAAATCGTTTTTTGTATAATAATGTAGTAAATAATAGTTGATAAAAGTGAAGAAAACTCCACTTTATTTACAGGAAAACATATTCTGGCTTAATTATTAACCTGCACAAATACACGAATTCTATTCGTTATGTCAATCCCAAAGTTGTGGATTCAAAGTAATAATTAGAGTAAACTCAATAAAATCTCCTCTTGGGCCATTAAAACAAACACACCAGCGACCTTTGTTCAGTATGTTCGCCTGCATCAATAAAAAATGAAACGAAAAAATGTCAAACGTGACCTTCCCAGACAGTCATAGATTCAGGGCAGAGCACGGAGCTCGTGAAACAACTGGCAATGATATCTCCTCACTAACCCAAGCGGCTCTCTTTTGTTTCGTCGTCGGTGTTTTATGAATTATGAACGAGTACACCTACCAAACGAGGGCTTTGTCTGCGCTATCCCTCGCTGCCTCTTTTGAACGCTTACAAAATGAAATTTAAAACTTTGAGACACAAATTGTTCTCTCCCCTCTCCTCTACCAGCTGACCTACATTATAAAATGCGTGTGACACAATAGATTGTAAGAATCTACATAAAAACAAAGAGCTAAAATAAAAAATTAAAATACAAAACTTGTTGACGGTAGATCTTTATGTAAAGTGTACTTTGACGGTAACGAGCGTGAATTTATACCACAATCTTGGAGTCCATGTGCAAATTTTGAAATCCAATTTTGGAATCAGTCTTCATGGCGGATAATAATACATTAAGTAAATAATAAATTGGTTTAAACTAGTGGCGTAAGAAATCCTCATGAATACAGAACAAATTATTAAGTGGAAACAGAAAATAAAGGGGTTGACCCGTAAAAATCTTGTATCAGTTTTGTCCCCTTCAAATTCCTCGATGAAGGAGTTTTGTACCGGAGATAGTAGCCAAAGAATCTCACAGTACATCCAAAGATTTCCACTCCCCAATCATCTCACGAACGAAGAGCATCCAAAGGAAACAGAAAAGTTATTTGCTTTGCATTATGAGCGTATGGCGACGGTGAACTACGGGGGTTATGAGATACGCGAGCGCTGTGATGGTGGACACGGCACGGCGATTGACTCATTATTTCGTGTTTTCCGAGCGTGGCAACAGCTACAGAATTTAGTCCCGTAAGTATAGTCCATGTTTTGTCGTATGAGGAGGTGGTGTATGGTTTGATCCAGCGGCGACCTACACGTCAGCAACCGTTTTCCGCAACCAGGTATATCCGACATGAGGGTGTCCGTCCCTGTCGGAATAAGAGTAAAGCTTCCAACCGGCCTCTTGACATGTGTGGTAGTGGAGTGCATGTGAGAGAGTGTACGCAAGGGGTAAGGGTAGGGGAAGGAACGATCTCGCGTGCTCCTTGGCCCATTTATTTGGTTACTGCGTCGCCGTTCGCCTGGTTCATTCAAGAAACCGTAGAAAACTACCCACCACAACATCTTGCCTCGAAAAGATGGTGTAAAGAAGTGAAATAGAGGTGGCAGGATGAAGGCGAGGTACGGGGAAAGATGGTACCTGGAAGTTGGAGGTCACAAATTGTTATCCATTCTAGAAATAGGCAAATAGTATTTTAGGACAAGCTCTCTCTGTTATAGATATCAAACGTCATGAAATGATGCACACAAGCTTTAGACAGCACATTTGGAAATATTTTAGAAGATATGTTTTCTGCATTCAAATATCTTCCAAAATAAATACAAGCTTCCTCCTACTATAGATCATTTACTCATTTACTCAAACTTCAATTGATTCAGTTACATTTCATCACCGAATCATGATTAAATATTACTGGTACTCTGTAGATCCACATTCTCAGAAGTAAACTTTCAAGCAGGAGCGGTAGTAGGTAGCAGGGAGGCTGATGTGAAACGAGGAGGAGATGTGAAATAGAGGAGAGGATGTGAGCTGAGCGCAATGATGAACATGACAAGAAAGGATAGTATGTGACCTAATACGGAAGAAGGCCGTCAGAGACGAAGAACGAAGGAAAGGAATACGGTTCGGCAAAAGTCAGGAATACCGGAACCGCAGATGGGCAGGTAAACAGAAGTGGCAGAGATGGAAAGTGGAAAGCCTGATGTGGAAGGAGAAAGTTCACGAAATGGGGTGACTGGGAGGGGCGATGGAGGGAGCGAGAGGGCAGATTTGAGGATGGCAGTGCAGAATTAGTGCGCTAGAGGACGTAAGAACGGCAGAGATATGTCGGAAGGACGAAAGATACGAAAGTTGCAGGAGGCGCAGAGAACAGAAAGGTGGAAGGGCGAGAATAAGGAAAGAGAAAAGATAGAAGAGGGGTAAAAGGAAGAAACGGAGAGGACAAAAAGAGAAAACTGGAGTGGGTAAAGAAGCAGGACCAGAGAAGGTAAAGAGGGAGGAGAAGAGGGGAAGGAGAAAGAGGAGAAGAAGAAAAAGAGGAAGGACAGAAAGGGGGTAAAAGGGGAAAGGAGGAATGAAAATCGTAAAGAGTGAGAACCAAAGAGTGTAAAGTGAGAGGACCGGAGAGGGACGACCAAGGAGACGAGAGAGAGAGAGAGAGAGAGAGCGAGGCAGATCAGCGGCGTAATGAAGGGTGCTCTCCCGGGGGCGCGCCATGGAAATGAGCACCTCGCAATTTTCGGGCCAAGGAGTTAATTCGGCCCCTCGAGACGCTAGCCCTCTGCGCGCCGCTTCTTTCCGATTCCGGGACGCGGCGGCCGTGGGGAACGCCCGCTTCAATTTAACGTTCGAGCTTACAGCAGGAGAAGAATTGATGAGTTCTGCGTCATCTGCTACCTACACTGCCTATGTTAAGAGTAATGCTTAAGTAGTTTTTTCATTAAATGTCTTTTAGTTCCAATGCAAAGTCCCTGTTTTTAATACGTGCTTTATTTAATGACCGCCTTGATTTTCATAATGGAATGCCCTCGAGTTCCAGTCAGTAAAAATACATTTTTTTAGTATCACATAAAAGTCGACACTAAACTTTAAGAATTCTAAATTAACTATCTTCCAAAGTTTGCAATTTCTTAAAGTTACAATAATCAACGTGAATTTAGAAAATTAAAGAAATCAGCATTATTATAGCATCATCCATGTAATACAGTATAATCCTAAAATAGGCTCTCTAGTAAAAGGCTTTTACCTAAATAAATATTGTACTGAAAAATTAATTCCACAAATAAGAAAATATTAGTAATGAAGAAATAAGTAATGCTTGTAATGCAGATGAAACGACAATGAAAATAATGCATTAACTTCCTAAGAAAGATTTTTTTATTATTTTTTATGAAGTAGTTCTAGTACATCTCTATTACCGAATGTAGATATATACATTTGATCTGAACGTAATGCTATTTTACATTTACTCATCCCTGTTTTAATTCAATTTTACTGAATAATAATTAAACTCATTATCTGTGGATACAATATCAACGATCAATTTTTGACGTACAGTGTCACGAATTCGCTTCGGAAAAATGATCCACGTTTTTGTTGTTGTTGTTTTTTTTTTCGAAGAAACTTTCTCAAACATTTCTATTGAAAGTAACGGCTTCGCCTTTTTCGCCAAATTAGTAAACTCATATTTTAATGGCATGGCAATCCTTTAGTTATTCTCACTGCTTTATCGGAGATAATACAGATACACTAACATACGCACTGCAAATTTGCAGGTACAGAGAGCCATCTAATGCCAATTACCTAATCAACTCACAGCAACAGCCAGCACCGCAACCAGGAGGGATAAAGCCTTCACGATTGTGAGCGCAAGCATCGAACTGCAAAAAGCGGCGTCGACCGGCCTGCAATACGTCAGCGTTGATCGCCCAAGCGCACAGGCGGCGCGAGACGCGCAACTTTTGTCCCAACTCCGCCGACCGATGTTTTCCCAAGAAGTTCTCTGTTGCAGCAGCACTCCGCTTCCATTAAACGTGATTACCGTAGGCTTCAAAGCACTCGTGCCCGTAATGAAAACGGCGCTTCCGAGCGAAACAAAAATAACCACGCCTCGGTGTGCGTGCGCCACCGAAAATATTTCCCAAAGATAAAAATGAGCGCTTCTGCATACTAAAAAAGTCTACGTAATGAAACTTCCAAAAAATGTTTCATTGCTCTTTCGCAAAAAATATGTTGTAAATGAAAATCTAGTTGAATTTTTAGCGTGTGCATTTTACATTTTACATTTTACAATTACAGTACAAGTACAGTGTGAATAAATTAGTTTTCATAGAAAACAATAACTACTAGTAAGTAATGTTATATCATGTCACAAATATCCGCTATCCATAATTTAATACTTTAAAAATCAAGCTATTGATAACTTCATTTGGTTTTCATCATCATCATTTTTATTATCATCCTCATTGTTCAATACGAATAATATATATTCAGTAAGAGAAATATCAATTTCAGAGAAAATAACGGAATGAATATTATTGCTCGTTGGAGGGGTATCAAGTATAATATCATATTTTTGGCATTATTATTGTTATTATTATTGTTATTATTATTATTATTATTATTATTGATATTATTATTATTATATTATTATTATTGTTGTTATTATTATTATTATTATTATTATTATTTCACATCAACAGGATTAAAATATCACACACATGTAAAACGATACCACAATTTTCCGCTCTGATAACGTTCGAAATTTACTTCTCAATGAAATTACACTTGCGGAATTTACTTCTGAAGTCTTTTTATTCCTTCTCTCTTTAACATTTCATATTTTCACTGCTGGGCAGACATTCATTACACCCGTCGCGTTTCATGTGCTGTTTCTGTTTTCTGTTTCACGTCCCATAATACAAATATCATTCTATGACTAATTGGATTTCGGGGTGAAGATAAACTCTTTGTACTTTTATATCATTCCGAGTCTTTAACTCGGAATATATAATTGGCATTGTGGGAGTAGAATATGGATTGATATATTTATTAATCTGTTAAACATTATTAATAAAAAATAATCAATGTTTGAGGCAAAGAATTGCTGAATCATTCTATCACTTAAAAAATACCAAATATTAAATAAAATTACATTAAGCATGTTTTCTCAAGTATTTTGTATCTAATTTTCTATCGTTTTTTCAGTAATTCTGTAAATATACAGAGTTCAATTAAAAACCGCCTTAACGGCGTAACGCAGGTGTGTCACAAGCGCTGTGGACCCAAGAAGCAAGAACGACGGCCGGCGGCGACCGAGGGCCACCGCGAGCGGGGCGATATAAATTACGCGGCCATTAAGCATATTGCGGGGGCGGAGGCGGAGGCGGGGGCGGACGCTCAGGGGAGACGCACCTCGGAAACCGCGCCGCTAACCGAAACAGCGCCCCCACAATGCATTGCGTTAATCCGTTCGCCGATAAGACCGTAAATATCGGCAACGCATTGGAGGCGACTGGGAGTCGAGTTTAATTGGTTGAGTGGAGAGCGTTTCTCAGGAGCAAGTTGCGGGGTGGGGCGGGGAGGCTTGGATGGAGGGGGAGGGGGAGCCGAGCCCGCAGACCGTCGCCAACTTCGAGGTCGCAGGCTCCGTCTCCCCCCTGCCCCGCGGAGGACAAACAACTTTCCCTGCGGGAATAAGTGGCGCGCGTCGCCTGCAGTCTCGGCCGGCGAGGGGAGAAGAGTAACGAGGAGGGAACGCACCTCCGAGAGGCGCCAACACGCCGAAAGCATCGCTGCGTCGTCTCTCGGTTCGTGGCGCGGCTTCGGCAACACACCGTCGTGCGCTTTTCACCTCGTAATGCACGGTCTTGTGGGAGAACTTCTGAACATCTCTCCGCACCCAATCATTGCGTTTTAGGGCGACTAGCCCCCGAAAACCTCAAGTGTATAGTGGCAATACCTAAACGTAAATGTTTACAGCGAGTTGTAAAAGTATATGATATTAACAATTGAAGGAAATTCCTATTAGAGGACCTTTCTTCAGAAATAAGGAAGGTACATTTTCATGAGAGAGTTTATGACAATTTAGAATAACACTAATTGGTAAACATCAAATATCTTCCTAGTAGCTCTCCGAGGTGTGCTAAACGCATCCGCCATTCTCCTTCCATGCATCCATCATCCAACATGTATCCAGTCGCCAAATGAGTGTCGGGATTTTTAGTGCATGACGCATTTTCAATTTTCTCCAAAATGTCTGTTACTTAGTATTATTTTGGTGGTCTTCCAAAGATTCACCATAGAGATCTAACAAGATAGCTCCCTGCTTGGTAGTAGAGATACATTACAACTTCGGATGGCTTATTGCCACGCTTTGAACTTCATCTCATTAAGAGATACTTATTGCGTTGATCGCTCGTGCAAAAATAACTCACCTGTTTTCAAAGATTCCCTATAACGATTTGAATATGTGAGCTCCGCAAAGTTATTTACCTTCTAATTTTCCGAATGAACTCCAGAACATCATTGAGTGGATTTCGGAGAGGGGCGCTACTTCACCTCGCTGAATACATTCTTGCATTAAAACGAAGTCTCTTGCAATCAGACTTTTTATCTGAATTTCCCACAATAATGATTCCAATGGCTTACAGTTTGCTTCGCGAGAGGTGGCAGTGATAATTCCCCGCCGAATGGCAAAATCCGGTGCCGACCTTCCGTTGACTAACATGGTTTATCCCAACCAGGTATCTCCGACAAGCGGAGCACTGCCCCAGCACCTCCAAGCTCCTGACCCTTCACCGGCATGTGTGTTAGTGTAGTGCATGTAAGTGTATGTGTAAGTAAGGTGTAAGATTGGACAAGGAATGGGTAGGAAAGATTGTGCGCGGTCAGTGGCCCGTTTGTTAGAATACAGCTCCGGCAATCTTCTCGTGTTGATCAGTAAAACCACGGAAAACTATCGATCCAACAGGTAGAAGTTTCCTCCATCTAGCTAGTGTCTAAAATCCTGCCATCGCCGGAACTCGAACCTAGGACCTCCGGGTCAGAGGCACTGCAGTGACATCAGTCGATGCATTTATCCACCTTCCCCAGTTGCACAATTCAGGTTTTCGTGAGCTGATAGTCCGAAAGCGCAATGGTCCAACGCTGAGTGTGTGCACGCGTGATGGGTTCCCGCCGCCTCTCCCGCGTTCCGCAGTGAATTAACAAACCGTTTAAGGCTTTTCTTTCTTATATAATAAAAATTAATACGAAAATTCCAATTAAATAAATGGTTGAACGTACGGATGATAAAATAGTTCTTGACGTGTAGTTCGGGTATTCCGTATATCGTCGTAGTTTTGTAGCTAAACCTATAAAATGTTGGGGGAAAGAATATTATCAATTGTGTCTGGAGCGTGCATTGAAAGCTATCCAAACCAAGGAATGTATGGGGTTCGTTGAACGCTTAATAAACCACAGACACGCACCGCAGTTTAGGTACTATTCATGGACCTCACAACCGCAAAGTATATTCCATTATTGGACAATCAATTTTCAGGACCCCAATATATCAGCAATAGTAGATACTTGAAAATACGGAAGTGGAGCAACCTCACATAGAGAAATTGTGCATTTTCATTTTTAAATTCTGCATTACAATTCTACATGAATTAATGGATCTCATAAAATTCTTACATTTACAATAAATTGATCGAAAAAATTCACAAGTTGCTTCTAACGGCAAGGTGTTATTGGAGGGTGAATACGTGAAGGTGAGTCAAATGGGACCTGAAGAGGTTTTCATTTATTTTCATTCGAATAAAGTTATTGAGAAAATAAATTTGTTGCAGAAATATATGTTTATTTTACAATAAAGAAAGATCAGGTATTTTATATAAATTTTGGTAAATGTGTATCTTTTAAGAGGTACTTTTTGTCAAATGCTGTGAACAAAAACTTTAGAATAATATGTTTTCAAATACCTAAACTTTTTAACCAACTCTGTGAGATATACATCTGTGACCAAGAAAAACTAAGATAACTAATTTCTAAACTAAGAAAACTAAAACTAAGAAAACTATTTTCACACCCCGCACTCACTCCACTCCTTTTCATAAAAAAGGTTTTACAATATTTTCCTACTGACCTCAATCATCTCCTGGGATGTTTGAGAATGACTCTCTAAACACCGTTTTAGAGCCAAACCATACCTGTCAACATCCAGCTACCGTCATAATTTGTTAATAACGCACGTCAATCGAACACCCGGCGCCATGATTCTGAATCATAAACGATAGTGATCTCCATGTGCAAACGAGCGTGCTAGTGCTCACACCGCATTCCCACATTCTCGCAACACAGGGCTAAAACACCATTAACTGTTTGAACTACAAATGAAGGAACAATATGACGTCAAGAGACGTAGCCGACACAATCAGACGCATGCTCTCACAAACACTTTTATTAGTAGTATAAGACGTACACACATGATCGGGTGGAGATGAAATGAAAGAAAGAATTCCTAAAATCACGTGAACATGAGAACACGGAGGTAGAATTTCACAAACAGTTTTTTTCATGGGTCGCGTTCTACCCAGATCTTACCGTTTTAGGGTTGCTGTATTCTACGCAATTTGATAAACAGTTCATAAAGCTTCTTTAAAATTGTCTAAGGCATCTCCACGTTTTCGAATGCGGCCAAAAGTCCACAATAAACATGTATCAAATTATTCGTGTAAATGATCAAAACTAATTACTTTTTACGTCTAAATGATTAACATGATGAACTTAAGTTTTGCCGTAGAGTGCATTAATATGTTATCTGTGACATGTTATCCCAGAAATGATTCGTAATACTGAATTTCTTTCCCTGAATTTGAAAATTTGATCTCTGCTCCTTGTTACAGTCATCTCATTTAACGATTATCTTCCTTCACATGTGAATATCACATACTAATAGTACTCCCATTTTAGTGGCAAGTATATTTTTGCATGATATCTTCCTTATATTTCTAATTAATAATTTCTAGTTGTATTTGAATTAAAAGTTTCAATACTCTTAACAGAAAAACCACATTAAATATCTAGAAGAACATTGCGATGTCTTGCATGCAGAATTATTTCTCATTTTTAACGAATTTTATTCCTATTATTTGTTTAACCTTTAACACAATATTTTTCACATTATTCGCTAATATGACGCAAAAGAGCATTTATAACTCACTTTATTCCTTTTTCATCGTTAGTTACCCGACAATGTCGACCAAAATTGCCTAATACAAACATATATTATTTTTTAATGAAAATTATTAATACACAAATAACATGACACAAAATGTTCTTATCTTAATTATATTGTCAACAAACGAACCTAATTCAAGAGGCAAACTTTACACAATCACAGAACAAGATTATAACGACTAAAATTTTCTTCGCTGAAAACATATTACTCATTTATTAGCAATCGCTTTTAAATTATCATGGTAAACGAAACTTGTGCAAGATGTGTATTAGCAATGGAAGGAAAAATTAATGTATGCATAAGAATAGAGGATAAGGAAGGAAGAATGAAGAGCACAGGATCCACGTAAGAATAGATTGAAAACGTGTGAAACCGAACGTTCCCCGACGAGCTAAACATGCCAGCTCTTTTAATATTAAGTCTTCCTGTAATAGATGAGCCTCGGGACAAACCCTTTTAATCCGGTTCCGTTCTTCGAGCAATATTTAATGTTTGCTCGGCAAGCGGCCCGCCCACCCCCGTCCCGGGCTCTTCCGATCCTCGTTGGGGCTCCTCGCAGAGCCGATGGCGAAGGGGGCGGCGGCGGGGGCGGGGGCGGCGGCAGAGTGGGCGGCGGCAGCCGTGGCGGGGGCGCGGCTGGCGGGGGCGGCGGCGGGGTGCGGAGGCGGGGGCGGCGGCG
Source organism: Gryllus bimaculatus (assembly GCA_017312745.1). Classification (NCBI taxonomy): domain Eukaryota; kingdom Metazoa; phylum Arthropoda; class Insecta; order Orthoptera; family Gryllidae; genus Gryllus; species Gryllus bimaculatus. The sequence goes on along the minus strand of BOPP01000224.1, from coordinate 490,715 downwards.
GGGGCCGGCGGCGGGGGCGGCGGCGGCGGCGGGGGGCGGCCCGGGGGGCGGCGGCGGGGCGGCGGCGGCGGGGCGCGCGGCGGCGGGGGCGGCGGCGGGGGCGGGGCGGCGGGGCGCGGCGCGGCGGCGGGCGCGGCGGGGGCGGCGGCGGGGGGGACGGCGGGGGCGGCGGCGGGGCGGTGGGGGCGGCGTGGGAGTGGGGCGCGAAGGGCGGCGGGGGGCGGCGGGGGCGGGGGGTGGCGCGGAGGCGGGGCGGCGGGGGAGGCGGCGGGGGAGGCGGCGGGGGCGGCGGCGGACGGCGGGGGGCGGGCAGGATGGCAGGGGGGCGGCGGGGGCCTGGCGGGAGGCGGCGGGGGTGGGAAGGGAGACGGTGATCCCCCCCCGCGCTTGCCCACACGCTCCGCGCTCCCCCATTGTGCCTTTGGGTGACCTGCATTCACTTTGCGTTTGATTCGAGGAATGTCATTTCCTAGCTCTCTAATGAAGTACGTACATGAGGGCACGTCACTCACTACCATAAACACTTCGTACATACTTTAAATCATGTTGGTAAATCGTCGGCCAATATGAAAAAAGGCACTTTCAAAATAGTCTTTTGTTGAATCAAGTCAAGTTTTATGCGTATAAAAGTTTGTACGCATTATAGAATATATAAATATATTTTACTCGACAACCAGTAAATAGGCTGAAGGTTTTGATTCCTAAATAAAATCTTCATTCAAATTGAATCCATTCTTCTGCAGAATAAACTTTTAAAAGCGGTATTTTCTAATCGGACAAAGTAATGTTTTGGCAATACACTAAAGATGGTATATTATTAATATTATTACTATTATATTATTATTTAAATACGAGTGACTAAATATTATCCTATTCTGTTTTCTTAACTTTTAAAAAGCTTTTTAAAACTGACGGTTACATCGTAATTTGAAGCTAAGTAATGTATTGAGACTTTCCGATAATTCGCTTCTAAGCGATTTGTTTTCTCAAAGTCCACACCTATTGTTAGCAATCTTTCAATTTTATTGGAATAAAGATGAATAAATTGCAACATTAAGTGTGTTTTGACGAAAGGTCAACTTGTTTAATAAGAAATAAATTGTTTTCCGTAACATTTGCAAAGATCTGCCTACCATATCAGTATGAGAACAAAAAATTGCTCATTACTTCGTGTAAAAAGTGACACTAATTTATGTATTACATTAATCGATAAAAATGTCCTCATCTGTAATTGAAAGTACATGGTGAAAAGCCGTTATGTAAAATTTTCTGTGACTCAATACTTCGTTATTCGTACAACTAAAACCTCGGAATGTCGAAGACTTCGAAGATATAATTGGATGTTTTTCTTTGCGCATTCAAACTCGAAATACTAATGATTTACTGAACAAATTTATTGAATTGAATGATGAACAGCCAACTGACAAGGTTTTAATTTAGAGCGTTTTGCCTCTACATCTCACGATCCCCTTTAGAAATGGCTTATCCCTAAGCTGTTCTGAAGACGCCACGAACATTTCGCCAATTTTATCGTAGCCTTCACGACCGCGAAAGTCTACGCATTTTCCTAAAGCGTATCATACACATTCAACCGCCGCTCGGATGACTGGATCCCGTCGGTTGTAAATCTGTCACTGTAATGTTCTTACAACTAAATTTACAACCGATGCAGGCTGGCTTGCGGGCAGTGCTTAGAGGCGTAACAGGCTTTGAAGCAACCTTTATGCGAGGACATCTAACCGAACGACATTCCGCTGCACACACTTTTTCCTGTCGTTAGAGGATTGCAATAGTCAGATTTTTAAATTCACTTACGTTTGTTTTGAGTAATTTTACAAGAAAGCATAAAACTAAAACATTAAGTCTCCTATTTGTACACTAATGCGGGATTAAACATCTATTGTTTTTGTCCCTATGTATGAGAATCGCCAGCTTTTATGAGAAGTGCCAACTGATTTAAATGTGATTTTTTGCAGAAATAAACTCTCGATGTTTTAATATCTGACCAAAGGCTGGACTCTTTAAATGATGAGAGAACAGTGATTTCACTGCTTGCGAGAGAAAACAAAATGGCGCGCGAAAACTACATGTTAAAAATGGACGGGGAAAAGTGATGGTTGTATTAAAACGGTTTATAAGGAGATTTGAAACAAAACACTGAAATTATGAGAGAATCACTTTCTGCACGATCGAGGTTGAAGACAACTTTGCGATAAGAAATGATGCGAGTTCAGGATTCCATCTCGATCAGGTTTTCGTCAAGTTTCTCTGATTCATTGAGGAAATTCCGAGATGGCTGCTTCTTTTGCTTCTGGACTTAAATATAACTTCACTACGCGCACGTTTTGTTGAGCTTTCCTTTTGCTAGTTGTGGTGGCAGTAGAGCTTGGGGAATGGATTACAATTTTACTAGCAGTACTAAAAAATCAAATCTGCAGTTTCGTTCACCAATGCAAATACGTTTTCTAAAACTCGGCAGCAAAATGTCAAGTTTCAGAATGTTACTAACTTCGCTTTGTTGGTATTTTTATTCATCATTCGACTATTTATGGTAAAAGGGTTGGGAAGAAATTCTGGAGATCAATAAAACGTGCGCATATTGTAGTTCTCCTTTCTGCGTCATACAGTTTTTACTGATCTTTGACGAAAACCAAATCAAATACTATGGAAGTCAAATATGTCCCTCGCAGCGGGACAGTTGTCTGTGCGCGACATGTGTTGTCTCTAAAATTAAATCCTTCTGTTAGGGTCTGTTTCATCAGAAGTGTCTAGATAGTACAAATGCTCAATGCGGTTCCAGTTGACTTCTGTGTCTAGTGGAACAACGGGAACGTGTAAACAAACAGTCTATTTGTTGTTTTCTCTCCCGTATCAGACACATTTGTCTCTGCCAAACAAACTTGTAACTTGTGTACACAAACGTGTTTTTTTCTAACAATGAGTAGAACATTTTTTATATTACTAGAGAAACAAGATTTTCTCAGTGATTCCTTCTTCCCTCTTGAAAGGTGAATATGAATACGAGAGGCGTGCACTGTTTGTCTCAGGTTGTTAAGTGCATGCAGCATAATCTGAAATACGTATCTGATGCACCATCATCTGAAATCCGAAGTTGTTCCTTGTCTCTCCGGTAGAGTTGTATCAGAGCATCTTGCTCCGTTGTTCAATCCCAAGTTTCAAACGTTCTTTTGCGGCACGTGAGCCGAGGTGCCCGTGTCTCCGCGGGGAGGTGCGCTGCTCCCGCCGCTGGGCTGGACACGCGAGGCCCATTAGACGAAGGCCGTCGGGCGACCGCTGAGCTGCGCTCGCTGCGACGAGGAGCACGTCACGAGGAGACGTTGCACAAAATGCAAACGAGCGCGGGTGCATCGCAAGAAATCGCGTGCGAACGCGCAAGCCCGGCGCCGTTTGCGCACGACAGAGCGCAGTGCTCGTCGCGTGCTCCGACTGCACGACGAAACGAGAAGTAATTATAAAGAAAATGTGGTTATCTATTCTTCAAGCAAATTGTGTAATTAAAGAGGTGAGTGAGAAATAATAAACTACAATATTGTTTTAGTATGTGGTTCATTTAGTGTTTCGCAGTCACGTGAAAATCAATAGATAATCAAGAAAGCCATTGAGTACATTTTATTGCTAGATGGCCTTATCCTGCTATCTGGCAATGAAACGAAAGCATGCAAAGCTGAATGAGGAAAGGTGTTTTTTAGAGAATTAGGTCATATGTTCAACTTCAAATCCAGGAGTTTATTTCGATATCCCATAGAACCTTCCAAGTTTTATATAATGTTTTGGTTTAATTGTGGGCATTATAACAAAATATAGATTTGGATTTTTCACAGCATATTTTGTTTCCAATGTACGTATTCATTTAAAATTGTCATTCCATTTATTTTGAGTACTTTATTCCTTTAAAATTGGTTTGATACCTTATTTAAGCGTATGACAAAACCTCAAAGCATTTTTTCTGAACCACTGACGTTAGAGACAGGTTCTCGTGATTTTATGATTTCTTTATTTGAATGCTTCAGTGCATTCAGAGAAGTTATATACTCATCTTCATCAATACTCACATCCAAATCATCTCATAAAAAGTCCTCTCAAATTTAATCCAACATGGTTTAGTATAAAACAACAAGAATATTACGAATCAGCCAGATATGAATTTGTGTGCGTACTCTTTCCACTGAGTAAACTGGATTAACTAATGTAATCAGATGTTTCAGAAAATACTTATTCACTCGTAAATGAAGGAAATTATCTCAAAAGTATCTTATTTAATTTCATTTTTTTATTCCCCAACAACAGTCTTCTTGTTTTGCTATATCTTCGTTTTTCAAATTTTCCGTCAATTCGATTCTTTATAACTTTCACCATATACACATCTTCAATTATTTTTCCAACCTTTAGTCACTGCCCCCCACCTTGTTCGCGTTTTTGTTCCAATCGTAAGCGGGTTGGAGACGTTTGAATGGGTCTACAGCCCTACACAATAAAACTGTTCTTTGTTAATATGAACCTGATGATGATTTCTCACTTTCCCTTTTTTAAACATCATTTGGAGAATTGATACACGAATCTTAGGAAAGAATCTCTCTTCAAATCTTCTGGAAAATATAAATGGTTTAAAATAATTAACAGTATTTATTCATTGTGTCATTAAAATTGTATTCTTCCCGCACCATGTATTACGTATTTCTTAATAAAATATTCCACATGAAAATAAACTTTTTTTATGGTCAAAAGGACCTTGAAATCTCAGAAACGCAGTTACCCCCTCTCTCATTTTAGGCCGCGCCCGCTTATGACTCCAATCCAGAAAGCCGCTGCAAACCTTTTAATCCTAACGGCGATTGTTCCAGGCCACTCATTCCACCTCATTGCCCAGAGCTTCACCCCGTTTCGCGGCCTCGTGCCGCGGTCCCAATGCTGCTGGCTGCGCGGTGGCTGTGCGGGGGGCGGGCGTTGGCGGTGCCGGGCGGTCGGGCGCGACGGCGACGGCGACGGCGGCCCAAGGACCTGCGGCTGTCGCAACGCCTCGCGCCTCCGCCCCCGCCGCCCCCGCCGCCCGCGAACAGCGCGTGGCGTCGCGGATCGCTGCCGCTGGCCGCAAGAAAGCGAGCGGACGAGCGGACGGGCAGCCGAGCGCCGTTTCCTCACCAGCGACACATAAATCTCACTCTACGCGTACGCCCGATAAATCCGTCCTTTATTGTGTTACAGTTGGTATTTTATAGTTGATTAAATTCTCATTTAGATAACTGGTTGTTTGATTCATGGATGCATTGAGTTACAGTACAGAGCGCAAGTGTGTGAACCAATGCACAATCAGGAAACAGAATGTGTTGCGTTGGATCTAAATAGCATTAATGATAGTACACGATGTTGTTTTGTATCAAATGTTCAGGCTTTGGAAATGTATCCACTGGTTCACTCCCATCATGAAAATGTTAGAAATTTCTAATGTGACTTTCCAGTGGGGCCAAACAATTCTCAAACCTATATTTGCCATCAAATATAATAATTAAAATTTGATAATTATTAAGTGTTAATGTAATTATTATATTTTTTATCATACGGCCAGTCTAACTCATCAACATAATTTAAAAATTTCTCATAAGTCACATGTTAGTAAATAAAATGGAATTTAAACCACAAAATTTTCTTCAAATATCTATTTTCTTTTTCACTTTAAAAATCTGATTCCATACGACATTGGAAGAATTGTTCTCTACACATTTCTACAAACTATACCTACACAGAATAATCCCTTATTTTTCAAAGCCATATCAAGATTTCTTTCTGACTTCGGGAAAGAATGTGTTGTGCTGATGCTAAATAGCCTAGGTAGTAGTGCGTTATTCATTTTCATAGAGGTCGGGGAAACCTTCGAAAACGTAACAGCAAATGTTCAATATGATATGCACTGATTTGAGGCTCAATTAACAAACGTGCTATCTTCCACAGCAGAGAATACTTCTCTTTTCTCCTTTATCCCCGCACATCACGCTTCTTCCTCGAATTTCTCTGGACGAAGTCGTAGAGTAACGTTTGCTGAACGTTGAACTCGGCCACATGATGACAAATCACTAATCGAACAATGTGTAAACGTCAGAGTAGGTAAAGTCCTCTTAAAATCCAAATGCTGAAACTGCTATACTTCTTTCTCGCAGTCTGAACGGCTTACACCTAACAACTTTCAGTTACAAAATGTTTTTCGCTTGGTAAATCAAAGCAATAGGAATTCTTTCTCTGCGTCGCAAAGGAGTACCGTGCAGGCGTAGCTAGCTGGGCGCGAGAAGATCAGAAACATTCGACATAAAAGGGCCCCAGCAACATCAAAACAAAATATCTGCCTGCGATTTCTTCGCAGACGGTCGAATTCTTTAGAAAACCTTTAACCCTTTTCAGTGCTACAAAAAGAACACATTTAAGAAGTTTTCGTTTATGACGATACTGTCATTGCAAGGCCTGAAAAGACGTTTCTTCAAAACATCTTCATTATGCATGATGTTGTAGGGTTTCTCCTTTCACATTTGAGTTCGAAACGAAGAGAAATAATTGTTTTCATAAATCGTAAGGACGACTGTACATTCTTCAGCGAAGATAATTTGTACAGCGAATAAGAAGTGCACATCGGGTCGACAAGACTCATCTTCATGTGTATTAATTTAACGTATCGCAAAGATCAAAATTTATGTTCCAGAAAAAAAATTAATGGTAAAGGTAAAGATTTATAGTAGTAGAAGAACAATAAGCAGAATCAAACTCTCTCAAAAATGCTACGAAAGTGTGTCGTAAAAGAGGAAAAAGACAAAATAAAGATTTAATTATTTACGTACTTTGAAGCATTACTCAACAACTGAATAGCAAGGTTGTTTAAACGAAAACAATGCTTTAAACTCATTCTAGATCAGTGTCAGTTTTGAGTGTGTCAGGCATGATCTCCGAAGTATTATGTTCGTCTTTAATACTTTATTTTAAGCAATTTCATAATTATATACAAATTTAATCTTGTGAGCTTGGGGGCAATTTGTTCATGTTTCAATTTTGAACTGGAATCGTTAATCAACCATTTACAATTTTTGAGGGACCGACTACCATGCGAATGGCGTGAACTAAATGCCCAATCCCTAATTGCAATCTTCTGTTTCAACTGAATTGCTAGCTCTGCAAAAAATAAAATATGGTCACACAAACTTCTAAATACAGTACCACTACATATACGGTTAAGATAAACCTTTATTAAAGTAACGAACAACAATATTTTCAGATTACATTTTTCTAATAATTCTCAATTATTAATGGGCATTGCTAAAAAATTTTTAAATACATTTATGAAATATGTATATCATACTAATTAATTTCCAGACCTTCCTGTACGTTTTATTTGATAAATATGATATTTATTTCAAATTGGTCGTGTCGGTAATGTCGAGAACCACTACGCACTTAATAATAATAATAATAATAATAATAATAGTGTTGAATTTTTGCGTTATTTTCTCGCTTCCTCTTCCCTCCTTCCAACCCTTGCATCTCTCCATCTCTCCCTCCCTCCTTTTTTCCCCATCTCCCCTCACTCCAACCCCTCTCTCAATCCTCGTTAATTAACGTGTATTACAGAGGCCATTGTGGTTTCTCGTGGAAAAATAACTTACATTCTATGTATATATATTATTTTCTGTAATACCATGCTCGGTATCTACCCTCTAAACATAAAAAAGCGCTTAATATTATCGGTAAACTTGCAAATATGGTATGTTTTTTCTTCTTTGTTACAAATTTATACCTAAAGGAAAAAGAAAAAACAATATTGACAGAAAAGAGATACTTCTGTTTCCTAAATCTCCTTTTCAACTTGTGATCGTTGAGTGAGTGTAGAATATCTAGCCGATATTTTCAACACTTATTTAAATTTCGAAATCAATTATCAAGAAATTAATAATTAATAGTACAAATTTGTTAAAGTAATAAAATAATAAAGTAAAAGTGGGGTAAGACATTGTTTTACATATTTGAACATTTTCACTTTAATAATAATAAAATATTTTGGTGAAATTCGCCAGTAGAATTATAATGAGTAAAGAAATGAATAGATTTAATACTGTAGAAGGAGAATCAGTGACTACGAAAGGAAAACTTCAACATTTTTGTTACTGTTATAAAAAATGTATTTTGAATCATATCCTTCAGGTGTAAATAATAACAATAATAATAATAATAATAATAATAATAATATTGTGCAGATAAACAAAATTACCTTTAATCTGTTTATTAAACTTACAATCTCATATCGGTTGACAACTGACAAAAGACTTGGTAAAAAACAAACAATGGACACGAAGTAACGAACTGAGTACCTTTAATATAGTTGGAACAGTAGTTCCAGCATGCATTAAAGTTCAGTGTGCCGGTTAACGGCCCCCGGTTCAACGCCCCGTGCGCCCCATGGGCCCAGAGGCCGAGACAGTGGGCCGGCGGCGAGGAGCGGGAGCGGGGCCGGCCGCGCGGGCGGGCGGGCGCCTACAGGCCGGGCGACCGCCGGTCGACCCGCCGCGGTCAGCGGACGGGTCGGCCTATCGATTCAAACGCCGCATTCTGCCCTCCCGAATGCCTCAACACGCGACGCGGCGTGGTAGCGGCGCCCGCGCCGAGCACGTCCTCGCACACACATCGCCCTCGGCCCAACACGGCCTTCACGGCCCGGCCCGGACCGGAAGCGCACGCGGCGCCTCTTCAACGCTTCCCCTTTAACGCGCCCGCCCGTGCTCGCCCCCGCGCCACTGCGGCACTCGCGCGCCTGCCCGTGCCCTCGCGCCGCCTCCGCCCCAACCAACAGCCTGGCCTCGCCACGTACCGGGCTTCACGGGCGACCGCGGCCGTGTCATTTTCCACCCCGCGGAGGCCAAACGGCCCCTCCGCGCTCTCAGGCCAACGCAAGACGGCGCGAGGGCGACGCGAGGGCGGCGCGCGTGACGAGCTCCCGCAGCGCCGCTCTCGCATTGACGCCGGCGCGCGCCGCAACTTTTCCCCAAGTCCCCAGCGGCAGAGCTCCGGAGTTCGATACAACAGATGACGAGCGGGCTTACGTCAGCGCGTGACGCGCGCGGTGCCATTCCGCCAGCAGCGGCCCGCTTCGTGCGCCGCCCCCCAGCGCACCCGCCCCCGCCACACGCCGCCGCCGCCCGCGGGCCGGTTATGTCAATTAAACACGCACACACGTAATCTGCCCGGCGCGCCCGCCGTGTCGCAGGCGGCGGCGGGTGGCGCGGCGGGCCGCAGCTGGGAGGGCGGTTGGCGGCGCGCGGCGGCGCGCAGCCGGAGCGCCGAACGGGAACGCGCCTGCGCAGCGGCCGTCACTCACCAGTAAGAGCGGACCGCGGTCAGCCGAGCGCCGGCGTGGTGGCGGGGCGACTGCTGCTGCTGCTGTGACGGCGGCGCCTGCAAAGCCTGCGATTGCGTCGCCGCTACCGAGGCGCCACAGCTACCGTCACTCTCGCCGCACTCGCGCGACAGGCGCGTCATCTATACTCGCCGCCCGTGCTGCGCCCGCGCGGCCCACGGGACGCGAACTAAACACTATTGATTCCCCGCCGCCGGCCGCCGCCACCGCCCTCCATGCTGAGAGCCGGTCGGGCGGCCGACCCGCCAGCGCGCCCCGTGCCGCCTCCGCCGCCTTCGCCGCCGCCCGCGCGCGCGCGCGACCGAACGGGCGCTCGTACGCTGGAACGTACGCCGCCGCCGCCTCCGCCCCCGCGCCCTCGCGCGGCACGCGCCCGCCCGGAAGCCCAGGCTTTTGGGGGCCCTCGGCCAAGGGCACGGCTACCGGGCGCGAAGGTAAAATTCCCAAGAGAGGAAGCGATCGATAATTAACTTGCGTCAACATTTTCATCGCCCCTCACACTTGAAACAGAAAAGAAACGTGGAAAACAACGTGTTTAAAAAGTTTCGGTTTCTACGACTCGAGAAAATATATTTAAATACTTCGAATTCAATATGAAAACACGTTGAGCCGTTCTGGTTCTCAGTGGGCGGCATCTCACGGACAGATCGAAATGCTGCGGAAGGAGAGCAAGTGTAGGGAGAAAGCTGTGTAATATGGTGATGACTGTAGGTCGTACCTGACAGGCATTTTCCTAGGCACGTCAAGCCTATCGCCTTATGGTAGCAAGAACAGCATCCCTAGATGTTCCAGAAATTAAGTAAGGTGATACAAGTTTTCAATGTAAGTTTTCTTTCCAAAAGCATTTAAATAGGACGATATTTTAATGTCCGTATTGATAGAAATGTAAGAAGCGCAAAATGTGATCCAATAAAATATTAATAAAAGACGCTATTGCTCTAAAATCACATTTATGGTAGAGTATAACTCTATAAAACTACTGAAAACAATTTAATAAAAAATCGATGGAGTTCAAATTTCCTTATAAATATTTTTAGCCCTATTAGCGAGTTATTAATTGAGTGGCAATGGCATTATTCTATGGAAATACGTATGTTTAAGTTGATATGTAAATAGCAGGAGGCGATGATATATGGGTTAAATTTTCGAATCTCTTAAGGCTCTGATAAAAAATGTCATAAGAAGTCTAAAATAATTGTTAAGAGAGTCGAATGCCATTGTCAAAAGCTTAAATCGAGAATCAAATTGAAAAATGAGTAAACGAAAGATCAAGCTGATTTGTAGATCCGTTAAGACTGAAACTTAATATGCCAAAATGAAATATCATCCTGCGTTTTAAATCAATATCTGTTGGTTTGCTAAGGGGTTTGCTGCAGAATTTGCTAAGCAGAAGTACAAGGAGAAATTTAAAAAATCTAGTTTTCTCTAGAAAATTTAGAAATTTAAAAAAGATACTTAAGTGAGTGTGGCAGCTAGTATTTTGTAGATAAATTGAAGTTTACTGTAAAATAATGCATAGAACCTGTACAATGTGCGCAACATTTAAAATTTCACAAATATTTGAAAATCAATTCCAAATTTTATAACAAAAATGGGCTCCACCGACCTTCATGCGAACACGGGGCGTACAGCTTACGCCCCGGGGACACACCGGGGATAAACATGAGGAAAATGGTACACCGAAATGAGCTTACACCTTCGTACCCTTTGATTACAAAATGCAGTACGAATATAGTACAGAATAGTTTTATTCTCTTTAATATTTTGTAGAAATATTACAACACAATTGGGTTCACAAATGAACAGTGATAGTTTATACACTGACTCAAATTCGCCGCTACATGAGAATGGAAGAAAGATGCCGATTCACTTCGAGCCAGTGCTTTTTGCCTATTTCAGTAACAGAACTGAATATTCAAGGCTCCATACTGCTTATAGTAATATACAATACGTCTCATACCTTCTACACGTTCTGTTTTAGATTGAAACACCGTCAGTTGGCAGTGAAACCACGATATGTGCATTCAAATGTCTAGAACGGAGTCAATGAAGTAGGTATTATTACAGTAGAGATGAAATGAAAAAGAAAGACATTTTATTATAATCATTTTCATCAATAAGAAACGTACTCATCAAGCGAGCTTTGGCGGAAACATTCTAGCCTGCATGTATATTCTAACATACATGTCTTCAACACAATGCACTAAAAGAAAAAAATCGAATGCCACAGAAACTGCACAAGTCAATCACAAAAAAATGTTCGGTAGTGTGGTCTCTTTGTTGAATTAAAGATATCATGTACGGTTCAATGAGATTACATTAGAACTGCTCACCACCAGAGCTGACCATGTAAATTGTGCAACACCCAGTCGCAAGACTTGAACCAACTGCTTCCCCATCACAATTGTAAATTTTTGGAACAAATACAAGTTAGAGAAGTCACTAAATTCACTAACAACTAATCTTCACGAGGTAGTTTATTTAAAGGCAACCATGGAACCCAGTCATGAAATCCAGTGGACAGCGAGAACGTTTGAAAGCAAAAGAGAAAACCAATGGTCGCCTGACTCCGCTTCACAAGAGAGAGAGATAATGCTGGAGTCAAGAGCAAGACCACATGGCGTTTGAAAAGATCCAACAAACATTAGGGGCAATAACAGACATCAATTAGTATAAACAGGTAGCTTATTATAAATTACAATCACGGCGTGAGAACTAATCATACAAGTGTCAATCTTTCCATTGAACTATTTAATAATAATAATGATAATAATAATAATAAAAATAATAATAGTAATAATAGTCATAATAAAGGCCTATCTACATATTTTACTTATACAGAATGATTCCGAAGAACACAGAATGGTTATTCCCAATATTGAGCTTTTCGTCTATTGTTGATCTTTGATAACATAAATTTCTAGAACTGGGGTCCAGATTGGATGCATACGTGGTAAGGACCATGGACGTTCAGACTGTGTAAAAACTTGACAATGAAGACAAAACTCGATATACTGGCGGCTAAGGTCGTTCCCGGAAAGTCCGAACCGTTGAACACCACTGCAGGATGAGTTACCTGTCAATCAAAGACGCGATCTCAAATTTGGGCCATTCTGGAGCACGAATAGGTTTTCGTTACATGAGCTTTCCCACCACGTGTTTCAGGACGAAACTAGTTATTTCGAGTCACTTCACGCTCTAGAAGTTTGTAACATTCATTCTAAGCCTTCCCTGAAAAGCTGACACATGAACTTCAAAACCCAAAACATATGCTAATATCCAACTAATATAAATGGAATACTGAAAGGAAAGAAAAGAAAATATTGATCCCTAAAAGGCTCCCAAACAACATAAGAAAACGAAAACATAAGCGCTTATAAAGACTTTAAGTTCAAATAGGGCACGACTACCCAAAAGTGCACCTGAGTTCGAAAACGAAGAGAGGAACTGTAGAGAAAAGCAAAGAACAAAGGGGGAGAAGGATTAGAGGGTAATGATGGTGGTTAAGAACTAAACGAGGAGAAGACCGGAGGCCAGAAACAGGTGCGGGTTCGGCGGACGGGTTCCAGAAACTGCGACGTCCTTATTTTGATATGTTTTGCTATTTACTTTAACAATTTCGTTTCCTGTTACGTGAGAATTATTTTATGCAAGTTGAACATTTATTTTATAAAATAAATTTTAGGAAAGACAAACCAGTGTCAGCACTTTCCGTCTTACCAAATAACTTCACAAAATAAGCTTCAATACCCTTAATTCCACATATAGTACTCGGGTAAACGTTCACAGTTTCTGGATAATGGTCGGGGTTCTTATGACCGTGTATTCCTATTTGCGTGTGCCCCTAGGTCTGTGTGCAGAGTCTGTGTGTGTGCGTGTGTGCACGTGAGCGTGAGTGTGCATGTGTGAGTGAATGTATGTGTGTATGCGTGAGTGGCATTTATGCGTGTGTGCGCGTGCGTGTGTGTGCATGTGTGTGTTCGCGTGCGCGAGTGCGCGTGTGTTGGTGCGTGTGTGTGTGTGTGTGTATGTGTGCGCGTGGATTCTAATGTATTCCGTTAACGGAGACAAATCAGCGTGAACACTTTCATCTTTCACAGAGAATGCCATACCACAAAATGAACGTCGATACCTCGTATCGTACATATTGTAGTAGGGCATCCGCTCGTAGTAATCGCCTTTCGTATATTCTTATCCTCCTGTGTCCGCGAGCTTCAGAGTCCGCGTGTCTCTGTGTTCGTCCGTTAACGGAAACAAATCAGCATCAATACATTAAGCTTTATCACAGATCACCGCAAAACGAATGTCATTACTTTGAATCTAACGTACACTAATCGGTATTTTCGCTTACGGTAATCATGTGTACCGATATGATACATTTTCTGCTACCGGAAGAAATACTTTTGAAAATACCTTAAAACAGCATGCTACACAGTTGGAAGTCGCAACAAATGACCCATAGTGCCCCTTTTTCATAGCTGAAGGTCCATTCTACCTTTCGCTTCTATAATTTATTGCATTAAATCTCCCAGATTTCTCCACTTCTTTGCCTTGACTAATCTCATCTTTCAGAACACGCTGCCCGCGGTGACTTTGGCACTTATGCGGAAGAGGAGGACATGGAGAGGGAGACAGAGGGGTGGAGAGGAGTGGAAAGGGGAGGAAAGTTATGGTTCCCTGCAGCCATGACAACACTGCCGGACCCGTCTCCCACCGCGCCTTCTGTTGGTGCAAGGGGAACTGTTCGGGCCCATAGCGACGGTGGCAGGTTCAAATGTCGTTTTGCAACACGATACAAACCGCGACGCGGCCCACCCAGCTACAGGCAAGTACACAGCGACACCGGCCAATAACTGCGGACGCGTCCTGATAGCGTCACTGAACGAAGCGTTCGAACTCGCAAGTTTCCACGCGGGAACATTACTCAAATGAAAGTGGTGTGAACACCGGTGCATGAGAAACGGCAGGTTTTATCTTGGTTTTTTACTCACCAACTGCGTGCTAGTATACTATTTTGTTGTTAATTGTCATAGAACACACATTGTGAGGCCATTTTATTTGTAGTAATCTCAGATACCGTGAAGGATTGGTTGATTTTTCCGCACCTCCTGCAAAGATTGCCCATTGTACTAGCCGATCTGCACAGACGCATTAGTTCAAACTCTGCGCCCAGATGTAATCAATTCTTTACTACAGAAAATTTTAACTATAGGGCTCTTTTTATTATGAGTCATTGAATTTAGAATAGACTGCATGATACAATAACAAGGTGTGTCTGTCTTAATCCTAAAACACTAGATCATACAGATAATATGGGAAAAATAACGATTAGAGTATTTCAGAAGATTTATTGACTTCCATGCGTCTTGTATCGTGATAAGCGTATAGTTTTATGCTGCTGAATACCATCCTATAATCATTTAAATCAAATTGCATTTTAAGTACGTAGAATGATTGAGTAGAACGCACAAATCACTTTACTACCATTAACGTAATTTAGTGAGTAGCACTCGCTGCTTTCCTTCCAGACAATTTCTCAACAATTTCACCAAAAACATGAAAAAACGAGGTAGCGGCCAGTACCATAGAAGCCGCAGTGTCTGCGGTGGCGTGATCACGGGTTTCAATTTTGCGCCAGGAAGTGACTTCAATATTCATATTTCTGGATTTTTTAAAAATTGAAACAGCGATTATCTATGGATTTCAACAAAGAATCCGAGGTATTTTTTCCACGGGAGCATCCGCACAACTGTGTAAAAACATTGATCATAATTTTGCAAAATATGGCAGCATGGCGACTCTGTCAGAGTATTCTGAGTGCGAAAAACTTCCTCAAAATAGCGTCTGAACGAATCGAAATCACATGATCCTCTTACACGTATATAAGTGGGAGACTGTGTAATAGACGATACACACATATGCCGATGTCACCATAGGTAACACGAAAAAGGTACCAGAAGTGAACGGATGAACACGCTGCATGAGGCATAGAAAACAGGCCTGAAAGAAAGTCATATTTAAATGAATAATTTATTAGTGATTCTGGCTGCGTCAACAGCTAAGATCATTAGATCCGTAAGTTTAGTATATGTTTTAGAGGGTAGGTGGCGATGGTCTTATATTGCTGTATGGCGAGAACTGGTGTCGAACATCCCCCCGGCTTTCTTCAAACTCGGTATGCAAGTAAGGGATGAAGATGGGGCAAGGAAGAGGAAGGGAAGATCGCTCGCGGTTCGAGGCCAGTTGGTTAGGGTACTGCTCCAGCATTCGCCTGGTACTGCCTGGGGAAAGAACGAAAAACTACCGATTAGAGTAGCCGATGGCCAGAGTAATCGTCTAAACAGCGTCTGAATTTGGCCTAGCATTGTCAAAAATCCTGCCACCGTCGGGTCTCAAATCCTAGGACCTTCCTGTCAGAGTCACTGCAGTGTCATCAATTGATACCGACCTCATCAAGCCATCTAAGTCGGAAAATTCTCGTTTGAAAGTGTTAGAATCGCGAAAACGTGATAAACAGTTAATGCTAGTGCTGCAAAGAACTGGAATGTGAGTAAATACCAAACAACGTAAAATTTACAAACACGAACATTATCTCAATCGTCAGCTAAGCAACAAAAGATGCCATTCACATATAAACAGTGACGAGTTCGGTGATGTGGAACTGACTTCAATTTCACAGTAGGAGGAGTTTTGGTTACAACACTAACAAATGAACCAGAGATCTCCGCTGTGTACGATATTCGTACAATGTTAACGAAGAACCGGAGACAGAACTGAGTCTGCCTTTACCCCGGACCCGTTGAAAATATGCACTACACTTATAGAACTAATGACCTAAGCCGTTGACGCGCCCTGAATCACTAATCAATCAATCGATTGGTCCCGGAAAGACTAAGAGCTGTCATGCTTTCATCGTGATTCACCTTGTGATCAGCCTTAATGCAGTATCAGCATTAATGCAGTAAGGTCAATTTTTCTTCAGCTGAACCAGTTCCTTTGTCATACGAGCCGGGAAACACATCTGCATGCTAGAGTACAAGGTGACATCCACATTTATCACGGTTAGAAGTATTCCGTGTCAAAAGTCTAACAAATAATACAAGATGAATAGTGTTTGAAAACATTCATTGGAAAAACGTTCAAACGTTTATAGACGTCATTCAAGAGAGTAAAAGCTACAAATGTTACTTTAAAATCTCTCAAGTTCAAATTGTCAGCTGTAAAGTCAAAATGTTCTATGTAATATCAATGTTGTGTGGTTTGCGGGTACATGATTTTTTATTTCATAGGGGTTGGTTTTAAATGAATAAACTGAGTACCAGCCATTTTGGCGCTACATTTATTGTAATAAAAGCCTCAGTCTCAATAATTCGAAACAGACTCACATCCCCTTCAATACCTGAGAAAACCCAAGAGCCGAGGTATTATCTTTATTCTATTACAGCCGTCTCGCTGAACATCTGTTGGGTATTTGGCCTGGAGTACAGAACAAAGTTTATATTATTATGTTAAGTATTTTGGGATCCTATTGGTATGACGTACTACATTATGTATTTGAAAACATTCACAAAATACAATCATATTCTGGAAGATTCTGGTAGTAACAGTTGAGTCAGCTGTACCAAGTAGTAGAAGGAGAGGAAAGGAAATGAGAAGTATTGCTAGCGCGAAACGTTTATAGACCTCATAGTGCGAGTTTAGAGACGAGGCACCCGCTGTAAAAACAATATATAACTTCTCGCTTCCGCGCGGGCTTAGAGTCGTAAACAACACTGAGCCGTAGGTTCAACTATTTTCTACCTCATACGCCACCGTCGTACGCCTTTTGGTAAAAGAGAAGAATAGCACCCGAGCCGTTCTTCAACTCACAGCATTGGCTTGTCTCGATCGTGCGCAGATTAAGGTTTCGTACAAGAAATTCCGGTATCTGAACTTCAGGCGGAAGCCGTAAACTCAGCGAATCTTCTTTGCCTGTCATGACTGCGACCAGGAGCTGCTCATTTTTGATGTGGGTAAAACCATTATACGCTACAAATATAACGTAAGAACAGAACAATTACCTTTTAAATCCATTATTTTCTCTCTTTTTCCCTGCAACATTTTCAAACTTATTCATTTGACATTAGTTAATGACATTCGGCACTAAACGAAACACTTTGAATGACTTGGAAATAATTCTAGCTTTGTAACCGACTCGGTTAATCCAAAGCTTAACTACACTGCGCAGAAACTCGTAATGGGCAAAGTGTTGGAAGGGCCTTATACCTAACCCAGATTTATCGTACTGAAATTGTAAAACCTCAACAGTAAGGAGCATTCGACACGACTTAGTCTTACTAACTTTAAATCGCGCTCTGTAACTTCCGGCAAGTATCTTCAGGATCTCTATTCTGTTACATTTACAGCACTATTGTCAGAGAAAATAAGAAATAGTTCCCAAGTTGTTACCTTTTGTATAAACAGATGATAGCAAATAACAACAGAAATAAAATTAGATATTGTGAGGGGAATTACTTCCTGTAACTAACAGTGTACAAAACATGAAATCAACTGACCAACCGTCAAGCAGCTTCAATGTTGTTACATATAGACATTTTGGTCGAGAGAACGCATTGAAATCACACAAATAAAAGATAAAAATGTGTCATATTGTGCATACTCTGACTATGTGGAGTTTTAATCTCTTAAAAAATTAGGGGACAAAAATATGGAAGTATAAAGCAAATCCGGGGAAGAATCAAATGCAGTTGAAGAGTTTGCGACCGATTTTTTGGAAGTAACTGAGAATGATCTGATTAGAGAATAACGATGAAGAGCAGCTTTCAGATGATTTGTTGTGTGAATATTAGTCTATATTAGTTTCACTATTCATCATCTTTCATTCCTGCAAATATTTGTTTACACAGTTTAAAATTTTGAAATTGCAATATTACCCGTTTATTTCCCCTGTGGAAGTAACTTAAAAGATCATTGGGGGTTTGGAATTGTGAACCGGAGTAAAACATTATTAGCTACTACAATTCAATGCTAGGGACTGTAAGAATTTTTTTAACAAAGCTATGCTTGAGTTAAAATTATCCCCACGAAATACGCGAAAATACTTCAAATTAGTTTACAGAGTCGGCGACGCCACATTCAACTAGTAATGTGTGATACGTTAACGCTTTTGTCAAAGAAATGCAAACTAAGAGTCCAATGCCGTCGTTATTTCAATCACAAAAGTAGAATCGGCAATTTCGTAGATTCAATAAAAGAACTCATTACAAATGTTTATAGAACATTTTATAGAACTCATTACACATTTTAGTCTATTTATTATTTCTCACATGTGTCCAGAATGTGGAAATTCACAATTTATATCCGTGGATTTTAACCTGTATTTTTAGTTATTTTTTAACTTCTTCTCCTCAACTGCTACATCTCATTCTTGGCATCCTCCTTATTATTTTCTTTACTTTTACTTTCCTCCATGCCTTTCATAATCTACGACCAGGCTCTTAGGCCTTCAGAAAAGGAAAAAGAGAACAAAAGATGGAGGGGAGAGCTCAAGAGTGGGCTCACCAAGTGCATCGCCAGCAAATGAGGCCACGACACGACACGACCGGGAATCGATGCGCCGACCCCGGGCCATGCCAGCTGCGCCTCTTTATGTAACGATGGCCGGCGGCGACGGCGACGGAGAAGGAGACGGCAATTGTGGCGGCGACGGCAACTGTAACGGCGACGGCAACTCTAACGGCGACGGCAACTCTAACGGCGACGGCAACTCTAACGGCGACGGCAACTGTGACGATGGCGACGGTGACCGGTGACAATGTCGACAGCGACACTGTTGCGTCGCAGTGGCAGGATTGCTTAAAGCCGCAAGTCATCAATGAAAATTCAGGCCCCATCGTGTTGGCTGCACACTCTGCGGTACCCGGGAAGGGAATAGGCTCGCGAAAAAGTGGGGGAGGATCATTCAAGTAGTGAGTCCAAAACAATTCAATGTGACGTTGGTTATTGTACGGTTAGCAAAAGAAATAAAAGTAACAATAAAAAGTGTTTATAATCTATATATCCATACTAATAAAAGGGAATTCAACCACATGTAAACGATACCACAGAAAAGTAGTGTATGAATAGATACGATTTTTTTTACAGTCTCTTAATCATGATTCTCGCCATGTTCTTGCAAAGTTTTGAAAAGTTAAGTTCAACACTAATGCAAAAAAATAAATAATTCAAATAATATGTACTTAGATACACCACGATCATTATTTTCCACCTGCCGCTAAGACCAGAATGGTTCCTAATATATTTCGGCAGAGACCAGAAGCAATGCAGCAGAACTGATACCTAATAGGTTCGCTCGAGGCCAAAAGCAGTGCGTACGATACAAATGTTTTATCTATTAGCAAAGTTCTGTAAAATAAAATGAATGAAAATTATATTTTATTCAAATTTGAACCAATTACGATAAAAATAATCAATCTATAATCAATAAAAATACAATTCATCCGCGATGAATTGTATTTTATTTAGATTTATTATTTCCACTGAAGTGTTGAATGTGAATTAGAATCAATAAAATTTACAACTTTAAGCGTTGTCATGACTCTCGAAATATTTTCAAATCGTTCTATTTCCTTCTAGGTAAATGTCTTGATTGAAATTGAAAGCAAAAATTATGGCCATCTTCCAAAAGATGAATCGCTCATAAATTTTAATGTACATTTAAATATGAAAGAAAGTCTATAACAATGGAATACAAAAGTTATTGTTTAATTATTTATCATTGACACTAAAATTGAGTAAACATATCCCTTGGTAGTCCCTGTGAACGTTCGATTTCCCATAATTTCTAGAATATTTTGTTCGTTTTCCCGCACGCTAATGCAAATATATTCAGAAAACCGCTGAGGTACAAATTATATATTTTATATATTCAATTTTCAATGTTTATGTAAATCATAAATTAATATTAAAAAATACCAATGGAGTTAATTTAGAAAAGTAATAAAGTATCTTTGGTAGTGAACAATTCCATATTCACTCGTAACTGAATCTCGATTATGAAACCAAAATATGATCCATCAGAATTTCTCTCCTTTTTCACAGCTTCTCTAGTTTCCTGTACCTCGAGGTTTATCGCTCGGTAATTTTATGTTATTGTGATTCAAATATATGATGCAAAAGACCGAAAAATTAATTACTAGTTTAATATCAAAATTTGTATCGTTCTATTTTATTAGAAACTAAAATGTAACTGATATTTCGCTATGGAATTCAAATTAATAACGTTTTATTTATTAGTACTATGAAAACGATACAAAAAATTTACTCACTATGACAAGTTAAATAAAATTTTGTATTCAGAAAACATAATATAAATAATTTGTTCTTGTAATATTCGTGCGGCAACCAACGACAACGGTGTTTGCAATTGAATGTATTGGAAAAGTAAATGATTTTTTTTCTCTCGCAAACCTTTTTTTACGTAATATATTGATGATGTATGGTATATTACACATTTTTTCCAAGCATAAATAGATAATGCGAGGTTTTGTTCCCATGCGTTTTAGTAGAGCTTCCATTATTAATGATTAACTCAAATTTTGTGTTGTTGCCTATTTCACATTTGTGGAAAGTGTTACAAATTATCTTTGGAAATCCTGGGAGGACATTCAACTTCTGTAAAATGAATGTAAAGAAATTCTTAATATATTGAGTAGGTATTCAAACAGTGCCCAAGCTTCTTGCCCTGCGCTCCTAGGAACAAGAGCCTCCGATTTCCTCCCCCCTCAAATCAGAAAGGGATGCGTCACGGTGCAACAGTTGCAACATGCTCGTTTCATCACGAAATGTTGTGGGGGGAGGCCTACGCAAAGCGCGCATGAAGTTTCACGATAATAATTATTTGTTGTTAATTTTCGAAATTAACTGTCCTTTAGGAATAATACATTCAGCACAACTATAAAACTTTTGTACACGACGTAAACCTTGCACTGAGTCAGAAGAAGCAGACATGTATTTATGCCAATAATTTCCGCGTTAGAAAATTCCTTTAAAAGGTAAATGAATTTCTTTAATATCATCACAAATATGCAAATGCACAGAGCCAACAGTGTTTTGCATTGAGCATTGCACTTGTGGGCAAACACTCAAAATATATTGGGCGGTTGTTGATTGGGATGGATCCCGAGCACTTCCCCCTCCGTCGCAAGCGATCCCGCATTACTAATGTAAGCCTAATGGAATAAGCGGCTAGAAAGCTCTGTGCTATTAGGCCATCGATTATTCCGGTCGGCTGCCTCCGGCCCGTGTACAGCGCGCGATATAGTTGTGCTGCTCATGTCCCGTGTGGAACACAGCCGTGCGCGAGAAAAGGTCGGTCATTGTCGGGTTACACTGCCCCGACGAATTAACACGAGCCTGCTACACATTCACGCTTTCGGCCACGAAATTGTTCGCAACATAATAAAGTTAAGCCTTTTTTTATCAGCTGGGAACATACTATTTTCAAAATTTATGACATTATTATATGTCGGCAAAAAGATTAGCAATTTTCGCCGTATTGTGTTCCTGGGTTTTTCATTCTGCGTGAAGTAGAATTCACTGTTATTACAGACTGACCGTATTGTCATACTTTCTCGTTTGATATTTGGTTGATAATTTTACTTCATTGCTACCTTTCACGATGTTGCAAAATTCAGGGTTCAGGAGTAAATGTTAACATAAGTCTTTATCTATTTAAGTGATCTACTGACTTATTCGGGGACAGAACTTCAGGCTTTAATTCTGCGTGGGAAAGGTTACTGTCATTGCAAGTCACTCTGTTCAGTTGTAAAAATCCTTGTTAATGTCGGAGAGTATGTGAGGGCTGCAAGCTACTCTTCCAATTGTTTACTATTTAAAATTTAAAATTTAAGACTTAAGAAAATTTAAGATTAAGAAATTTAATAGAAATCTGAGATTTACTATTTTAAATCATTCTCATACGTAATATCTTGATTTCATCTCATAAAACAGTTACACCCGCGATACTAAATACTTAATAATATGATATCACAAATACTGAGTTTATAATAAAATAAAAAGCATAAAATTATGCGTTATTTATTTGCGGCGTTGTTCATTGACTAAAAAAGAAAGAACCTCCTCAATAAAAAAAATTAAATCTCTTGATTAGAATTAGAAGTACCGGCAACATTCTACTTGAAAATATCGACATTTTAAAGAGTTTTTAATTACCTAGATTTCTAAGTTAGACAATCAGTTGGGTAAATGTTTAGTTAATAGATTTTAAGATAAAACTATTATTTAACTAGTGGAATTTTTATTGTATGTACGCAGTGATTATATTGATAATTGTATACGAATATTTAACGTGTAAAATATAGCCGTCGATCGTAACGTTAAACATCTCCCTCATACTTTCTTAAAACGAGATGCTCCAAACACGATACACGAGAAGTTTTTAGAATTTCTCTCTAACACCACCTTCCTTTGACCCTCCCAAATGAAAGATGGCATAATCCCTGCGCTAAAAGAAACAAAACCTTCTGATCTTCTGACAATGTTGTTCTGGCCTAGCCCACCCTGTCAACACAGCGACACTCTAAGAACGCTGTCTGAAGTCTGAAAAACTCTCTCAGTACGAGGTGCATTGCGAGTGGCGCGGTTCGTTCAACTACGAAAGCCCGCGCCCGGTGACCTCCGATGCTCCGAGAGTAGATGACGAATGGCCGCTTGCAAGTGCCGGCGCCGCTCTCCCCGGCGACAGCGGCGTCGCGACGGCGCGGCGGAGTCGCTGGCCGCCTTGGCTCAAGCGACCACGATGACGACGCCAATAAAGGCGATGGAACTGACGGCGGCGGGAGAGGAGAGGCGGAGGAAAAGGAGATATAAGAGGATGAGCAGGCGGAGAAGCAGGAGGCAGAGGAGAATGACAAAGACAAAGAAGAGAAAGGAAAAGCCTGACGGGGGTGGAGGAGGAGGAGCAGACCGGGGAGAAGAAGGTGGGAGTAGATGAGGGCAGAGAAAAGTCGGCGACGGTGGCAGCGGCGGTGGCAGCGGCGGAGGAGAAGGTGGAGGAGAAAAAGGCGGAATAGAAGATAAATTTGGAAGAGAATGGAGGAAGAGGAGGAGGCGGCGGAGAAGGAGGAGGAGGCGGAGGAGGAGGCGGAGGAGGAGGCGGAGGCGGAGGCGGAGGATGAGGAGGAGGAGGAGGCGGAGGAGGCGGAGGAGGAGGAGGCGGAGGAGGAGGAGGAGGCGGCGGCGGAGGAGGCGATGGGTGAATAGAAGTATGGCAACTGCTGTGATGGCGGCGGCGGCGGTAGCGACCGAGACAGCAGTAGTGGGAGCGATCGTAGAAGCGTCGGCGGCGAGGGCAGGAAGCTCTCAAGTACTGACATCCCCGCAGTGTATGCAGAGGATGTAAAATGCATTTTACGACGCATCAGCTTCTTGTGCGGCTTTCCATTTCCTCATCAGCATGGGTTGCTGCTCTGAAGTCACAAAGCGGTCATCTCGAGATTTAAAAAAGAACGCGCTGGAGTGGTTCAGGAACAGTGCACATTCTGAGAAGTGTACATTACTGTGGAGTTTCGGTGAGATCGTTAGAAATAAACTCCGTACAATCGAACGGCTCTGTTTTAAGGAATACTATCAATGATTACAAACTGCTAATTACAAAAAAAAATGTCATTGGATCTACACCACATGAACGTTAGTCACCAAACAGTTCAAGACGCAACGTTTTCAGATATTAAAATAATGTTTTCATTTTATGATTGAATACTACAGTTTACGGGCGCGTCAACCTCTAACATCTTTAGTCCCGTAAGTGTAGTGCACAATTTTTGGTCGTAAAGTGACGGTGGTCTTGCCCCGCTGGATGGTGATATCAGGCGTCAACTTACTGTCGGCTAGCGGGGTTACTCTAACCACGTATCTTCCACCAGCGCGGCACCGCCCCAGTGGGAACAAGCTCTAAGCTCCCGACCGGTCTGGCGGCATGTGAGGAAGTGAAGTGCACGGAAATGTGTATAATAGGTGAGGATAGGGCAATGAATGGGAAGGAAAGATCGCGTGTGATCCGTAGTCCGTTTGGTACGATATTTCTCCGGCGTTCCCCTATGGTTGATCGGAGAAACCACGGAAAACTATCGCTCAAAGCAGCCGGCCGCTAGAATTCTCCTCCAGACTGCGAATGAACTCTACCTGTCTATAATGTTAGTATAGAAAACCCTGTCACAATCGGAACTCGAACTTCAGGACCTCCCTATCAGCGATACTGCAGTGACATCAGTTCATGGCCTGAGTCACCTCTCTCGATAAGTATGTTCTCCACAGGGTCCGACTCTTTTAGCAACTTTTCTAGTGGGTTATTTATTTCCAGCTTACAAGAGTTCACAAATATCATTGAAATAATTATTGCGGAGTTTACAGAAGTCGAGGTTCGAAACGTCTCTCCACACCTCCGCAAAAGCAACGTGCTTCCACTGGCCGTGTTTTCCGCCACCAGATGGCGGGCAGCCCGTGCGAGATCCTCGCCTCCATGCTGTTCCCATAATGCGACGAAAATTGAGAGATCATTTCCCTCTCCGCGGGACCTCGCAGGGATCATCCCGCGCCCAGAGCTAATTTATTTTCAGAACCTTCCAGCTCTTTCCAGGAGGCTCACGGAGAAATCTTCTAGGTTGATCCCGCATTCTGACGCCGCGCCGCGCATGTGCACAAAATGGCCCCTAATAAGAACAGGTCTTTTACTCAGAGGACAGGGAATGGCGGGAAAATCCATCTGCGAAGGCCTGAGGTGGAGTAAACATTAATGAGAGAGGAATTTACGTGTACGACTGTGTTTTAGGTGGTTCGTGAAGCCTTGAAGGGCGGGTGATGGAGTGAAAATTTGAGACAGAGCGGTGAGAGTATCAAAAGGAATCTATGCACGCTGTCTGCGGCGACGGACTCATAAGGGAAGACTCAATAAAGAATTAATGAAATTGCGTAAATTTAATGTTTAAAAAACACCATATTTATTTCCGAAGGTCATAAACAGTTGATAATCCCTCGCAAAATAAACAGTTGATTTTTTCCTATCGTCTAAATTATATGGTAATACCAACATGACAACATTCATTATTTTCAGCATAACTCAAAAAGACAAGTTTTGTTATGAAAAAGAGCTCAAATTCGCGTATTTTCATAAACACTCGAACGACATTCTCCCAAAAACGGCGTCAAAGTTTTTCTTTACATTTTTTGTACCATTCTTCACCAATGAACTGAATACCACGAAATAAACTCCATTTAGATGTTCTCTGTTGATGTTTCAAGAGTTTACAAATTACAGAAAACATGAGTCATATTCTAAAACATTTTCTTTAAACCGACTGCAGATTTTTCAATGCAAATGAGCATGAACAATCATGGTTTACTCTTCTCTTAAATTCTTAGAGTCATAATTTAATTCTACAATTAAGATATTGAAAAACTGAGAAAATGAGAAAAACGTAATTACCGATAGTCAGCAGCTGAAAAGTAGGTGAGCAAAACCGAAAAGCTAGCTGACACTAAAGAAATTTAAAAAATTAACTACTACGAGAAAGTTCTTTAACACTGCTAGGTATTTTAAATTTCTTATAATAATAGAGTGAAATACCATTATAAAAATGGCATAGATTCGGTTTTCATGGTTACCACAGTATTTTCGAAAAGTGACCAAGTCTGAAATTTCTTTGTCGTCTTTTTACAACTACATTTAGAAGATGAACATTCTTTCTTCTAATAAACTTTGTTTTTCACAATCATTTCTTTAAAAACTGCCATGGACATGTTTTTTGTAAATAGTAGTATTTTTTGTTCAATTTTGAATGAAATATAAGCAATATGAAAAATAAGAATTTCTCATAAATGGCTCCAAATGTTCTCTCTCACTACATGTGTAGTACAGCGAAAGTTATTTAATTCCGAGGCATAAAGGGCGATTTTTACACAAAATTCTGATTGTTAGATCCCTGCTACCAAAAAAGTAGACAATCTCGACATATTAAATTACTTTCTCTAACATATACAGATAAAATTCACATTTTGTTGTTCTCAATACAGGCAAATTGGTTTACAGTAAAGCGTCTATTGTCCGTCTCTTGAAAATAGAAAAGCTACCACATACAAAAAAGATTATTAATAAATCTAGCTAGTAAGAAAAAATATATTCCACTAATTTCGAGAGAAAATTACCAAAGACTTCAAATTGATGTGTTTATCACAGATGTTTAGAAGAAATCTTACATTGTTATATTCCTGTGTAGTAGAAGAATTCTACTACACAGGAATGTGATTCGAGTTCTGGATGAGTGATAATATTGGGAAGTAAAAAATGGGAAGTTCTTGAAACACGTATTTATTGAGTAAGCAGTAAATAAATTATTTAAAAAATGGATTCATAATCAATTTTCGTTTCCTTCATGCTAGTCACCGCCCAATACAATTAATAACAAATTATAATTTCTTGTAATCCTTCAGTGAGTACTTGTCGTACAAGCAGTATTAGTAACTAAACATATCTCAGATCACATTGTGACAACCGTTGTATCTCCTCTTCAAATTATGTCACTTCTCTTCATAGTAAAATTATAAAAATCATATATATTGAAATAAATATTTACCGAAATTAAAATAGCCGTACAATATTACCGTAATTTATGTATAAAGATACTGATAAAATAATTGTAATTCAGAATATAAGCTTGTTGTAACTGGTAGACACACAATAGCACAACCTTTCTTGCATAATCTGTGACTTCTTTTAATTTTTGGAAATTTATAGACTGACGAAAAAGATTGTGTCCTATTTCTATAAGTGTTCTTTAAGTGTTCTCGTTCTTCTTCTATAAGTGTTCTCGAGAAAAATAAATAAAAAATTTGGAGATTTTCAGAAATATTTTTGTGTAAATTGCCTATTTTCCATGCAAAATTACGTAAAAACTAAAAATACTTTCGCATAATCTTTCTTTAAACATCAACTTTTAGCAAGTTTATAGGGCTTCTATTTTGGTCAAATAGATCAGGTAATATCATTTTTGGAGGGAATCGTCAGATGGACAGACAATCAGTCGATTTGCCATAAATCAAATTTTTTATATCAAGGATTCACAAAACGTGGATTCCGACTGCCAAATTTTCTATATGCTACATTAAAAAGCATACATTTCCCACTTAAAACCGTGGAAACTGGGTAATTCCTACGCATTTTAGGATTTAATGGGTTCCCTAGACTTTCCAACAGGACTTTGAAGTTTCTTTTCTGCATTTACTACCAGCAACGCTAAATTTCTCCATCGCAATTTACAAATCGTGTGTAAAGTTTAATAGAGCTTCTGAGAGCAATTAACGACATAGTAGATCGCCTCGAGACATGATCCCCAGGATCTGGAGGGCGCTGACTGTAAATCTTGGCATAGCCCCAGAGGTTCCAAACATCACTGGCAGAATTCTGGCGTTGGGTATTCCATGAAGTTGGGATGCCAGGGGTATGACTGGTTGGTATTTTACCGCCTTTTCCTCCCCCGCTTTCAGAAGGCTAGACCCATCCTCCTGGCGGACAGTCACATCGACCACGTGGACCCCTTCCCAGCTTTTTATTACCAGGACAAGTTTGAGTCTAACCCCTTCGGAAACGGAGAAATTGGCTTCCGTGGACACCACCATGTCAGAGTTTCGGAGCATCTTCCCTTCTGTGGAGTTTTTGACCTTGTCGTGGCGCTTAATTCTTGCTGGCTTCGTAAAAATGCACTGACTGAGGATGTGATTCATGGTTTCTACCGCTCTATTGCACTTCCTGCAGTAAACATCCTCTCTGGGCCTTCCTCTATACTAAGAGTAGTTTTATTGGCAGCGGTATTTGATCTCAATTGGAGTGCAGTGATAGAAAGACCAGGTTTCAGAAGATGATCTTTCAAAAAGGATTTCCAATCGGATAGTTTATATGCGCCCTAACCGCTCTCCCTTGAGATCCCAGCTTCTCCCAGGCGGCTACCTCGTCATCGGCGCATTTCTTAAATCTTGTTTATGTTAGATAAATTATTTTACTACAAAGAGAACCAGATTTTTTCACTTTTACTTTTTCGGTCCCAGGAATTTTCAATATGTGTTTATCTGAGAAAAAACGTCACTTTCCACTGCAGAATTACAAAAACTTTTCTTCACTACGTAAATATCTACTATGGAGAGCAAGTAGAAATCTGAGCCAATAATCATATCCTGTTGTAAGAAATAATAGGAATATTCTAACAATATCTTGTTACTGTGGATATCTTACCATAGACTTAGCGTTACTATTTTAGTGTCCGGCGTTAAAGAATTCCGTGTTGAGCATCAAAAAACTATTTCCAAAACTCCATTATTTACTACCATTTTAAAATTTAAGGTAAATTAGGGAGCAAAAGAGAACATGTATGAGAATAATTTGTATAAATAATGGTACATTTTAACAAAAAAATGAATTTTAGATGAATCTATGTACTTTAATTACATGTATATTTAGAACTTTATTAATTCAATATTCGATAATCGATTCAATTCAACTAATGACAGTTACAGTTCTCTGCATTTGTTCCGAAATAAAATGAATGTGAATAATTGAACGGTATGAACAAATGAGTACTGACTCAAAATATTAAGAATATGTGAAATTATGAAAAAAATAAGAATATAAGTGGTCACTAACTGCAACCAATATGTACTTCGAGTGCATTCAAGATTTGCATCATAAATTCATATTCATTGAATTAAAAGACCTAAATAAATTAAATCCTCTCAAATATTTGAAGTGAGAGTGTCAATATGCTGCGTATAATGTGCGTAGTGTTAATCTCTCTTTGAGAAAGAATGGAAAACGTTTTAGAAGTATTTTATATGCACAAGTGATTAGTGTTGATACATATTTACTACGAAGAACAATTTATTTATAAATAATCATGACGTTATAATTTTACACACACTGGAGGTAAATTTATAAGATGAATTTAAATAGAATTTCAATCACTAAACAAAGCATCGAATTTATATGTTGAATATTATAGCAAACTACGATTAAGCAAAGCAAAAAATATTCCCTTGACACTTTTTTGTTCACAGGATGGCATTAAACGGCACAGGTGATTATTCTGAAGCCGTCGGACTCCCAGTAAGTATTCAAATAATTTGTTCACAAAACTCCACTGAAACTGACTTGAAAACCTACGTGACTGTGAAGTATTTTAAACTACTTAATATTTATAATGTAGATCAAACAAAATATATCACTTAAAAAATAATTTCCCAAGGTTCAAGGAAAACCAAGGTCCAATGCATTAAGTGTACAGAAGAGTTTTTGGTTGGCAAAATGTTTGTGTACTAACTTCTACTTCCAGATAATTCTTCAAATTATTTCGAAAAGCTACGGAAAATATTTTAAAAGATTTATTATTTGTTTGACTACAATATATTTATTTGTTTCAACATTTCATTATCAATTAAAAACTATTGCATAATTCATCTAATGTTCGTAATTTAATTAACAATCATATGTTATGTAGATTTGTAACCTTAACATACATTATATATAGTGAAAGATTGCACAAAAGAATAACAATAGTTAAAGACACTAAATCCATAACTTCTCTAACAACGGTCGTCTTTTCGTCATACAACTAAAATGCATTTACAAACTTAATGTCTGTGCATCAATCACAGTGAAATCCGAACGAAAAGGGGAAACAATTTTAAATTTGTATAACGACAGGACATAAACTATCTACCATGTTCATATCTAAATATTTTTTACTAAAGAGTCACTATTTGCAAAACAAGTAATCGCACATACAGAAAATGTAATAAACGAAACATTAAAAGTTTTTCAATTGAATTAACAAACTTAAAATATTGCGTTTTCTACTTTTTCTATATGTGCGTCCGCTCGTTTCACAAAATCAATACTTTGTTTATATACTGCAATCAAAACTCGAAGAGAGAGTGATAAGAAGCGCTTTTAGTGATGATAAGTGCCCTCCCGTAAAAATTGTACTTTCATAATTTTCAAAAAAACTGAGATTTCAATGTACACGAAATCAGAATCATGTGAGCAGTATCACTCTTAAGCGATCTTTATACTATCCGATAACAAAGTTTAATCCATGAATGTGTTGCCTTTTTTTAGAAAACTTTCAAAATATGTTTGAGGCTTTATGTAAAGTACCGTCAGCAATCAAAATATCCATTTGAAACTTTCAAAGTCTCACGTTCCTTCAGATTGACCGCGGAATGTCCATTTTAAAGAAAATCGGCTGAACGGTTTATGCGTTAGCGTTGACCACAGGCAGGCAGAGATACAGACATACATGCAGTCTTGCCGTCAATTGATATTTGGGTTTCAAGACTAACGAGTGAGTAAGAAAGACATTACAGCTCGCTGTATCGCAGTGCGGTGAAGTGTGGTGAAGTGAAGTTTGGTGAAGTGGAGTTCTATGAAAGATTGCACGGTGAAATGTTCATGTGATTGTGTAACGTTTGTGGAATTTGTATAGTTGTTAAGTTCTGTAATGTTAAGTTAGTGTATTCTTCCATCAAGTTCTCACACTTAATTGCAGAATTATTAACAAATCTATCTAAGATGCCACAAAACATGGATTCTAACAACACCACGTGTTAGAGATTTTTCTACATTTAGCGGCAGGATCTATCGACGTTTTGGTTATCAGCGTCAGGCAATAGGAGTCATTCTGCCATTACACATGTATCTCACCTTAAGCGGTTCCTTGGTAAGGGCGTGAAAGAGAGAGAGAGAGAGAGAGAGAGAGAGAGAGAGAGAGCGAGTGGCGTGGGGTTGCAGATTTATTGGAGCGCGTGGCTGGTGGGCGCGTCGGAGCAGCGGCGGCGCGGCAACTACCAGCGCAAAGCCAAGGGCATCCTCACGCAGCACCTCACGCCGGTGGGTTCCTTCATTCCGTCATTAGTGCTGAAAGGGTAGTGCGGGTCTTCTGGGGAATGAGATCTTTCCCCCACTATACAGCGAGATCCGGCTCCGATCTAGCGTCGGCTAGCGGGGGTTTCCCCAACCAGGTATTTCCCTCCAGTAGGGCACCGCCCCAGCCGGGACAAGCTCCTAGCGCCTGATAGATCTAACGGCATGTATGGTAGTGTAGTGCATGTCAGTGTGAGTGGAAGGAGTGAGGGACAAGGACGAGGTTGGAAAGATCGTGTGCGGTCCGTGGCCCGTTTGTTAGGGTACTGCTCCGGCATTCTCCTGGCGTTGAGAGGAGAAACCACGGAAAATTACCGACCAGAGCAGCCGGCCACTAGAATTCTCCAGATAGCTTTTGAATTCGACCTAGCTATGTAGCTAGCATCGAAAATCCTTTCACTATCGGAACTCTCGTCATTGCTGAAATTCCTGGTTAATTCTCGTTGAACCTCATGTGAAATTTGTTACGACAAATGGATTTTGCCTGCTTCACAAGATCTAGTCCAACCCCTGTGAAGCATCCTAAACCTTACCCCTATCCTTTCCCTCCCCCTTCCAAATCTGGCCGATGTGTACATGACGCAGGACGCATGCAAGACGCGAGAGCGAACACTATTGGTTTCGATTCCCTGACTTGGCTGTAAATGGCGTGACTTAACACAGCAGCCCCTATCAATAACTATTACACCAGTTAACAGTAACATCTTTTAAGCGAATGGAAAATTTCAAAACACACACTTCAATATTTCACGAAAAAATATTCTGATATTTACTTAATATATCGTTTTCTAGATTTCATTGCACCAGTAATGATAGTAGGAATACACCCTCTGTGTGTTTTACTGTAGCTATCTGTTATTTTCGGTGTGCAATAACATGATGAAGCTCTTTAGAAATGAGAGCTTTTATACAAGCTATACGATCTTGAAATTATCCGAAAATAAACCTCAAACATTTTATTTTTCCTGGTTTTGAACATGCGTTTGAATACTGACTTTACTGGTAAACCTTTTTTTTTTTTGACTTATTCAATATAAAATATATTTATCCCATATGTTTACAAACCACACTCGTAGATGTACCAACTACTAAAAATCCTTTAATATGGAAATGGTCTCGTAAGGAAAGCATCCCTTACCAATTCTCGCCTTCTCTCCGCTCCACTTATAATCGATCAATCAATCAAGGAGATCGTGGGCGGTGGGAGAGCCATTTGCAACAGTCAACCGATGCCACATTGTTGGCGCCCTAAGCATGTGGCGTGCGCTTCCGCGAAGAGCTTCACCTGCCACTCGGCGCTTTAGCGACACTGCGTTGAAAGTCGCAAGCAGCGTTAAAGGGGGTTGCCTGGCGGCGGCGATAGTCATAGAAAGAACCAAGTTGGCGATCCAAAATTCAGGGCCAATGCGGGGGAAAGTATTTTTCAAGGCGGCACAGAAAAGCTTGATGTTGATTGAGTAATCATTGAAGTCCACAGTTATGAAGTTTGAGGGGGCAGGGGGACGGTTCGCCCCGGGCGTCACCATTTTAGGGGTGACAGTTTTTAACTGTTTATAAATGACATTTTCAATTATTTTTTATTTTTAATAATATATAAAATATTTAGTAATAGGTATTTTTATATTTAGTTTATGGGGTTGATACCAGTAGTTTTTGCCCCGGGTGACACCAAAGGAAACTACGCCACAGGAAGTTCATAGCATACGATTCATTTTGTACTTTTGTCTGGCGTTGCCGGCTAGCTAACGGTGTTTTTACGCCTGGTCCTAGTTTAATTAGTATGTAATAATAGGAAGCAATAGTAAGAGAAACGTAAGGCAAACTTGTCATATTTCCTTCACTGCATAGACCAAACGCATGCTTCCCTGAACTTTTCTTCTTCACAAACGTATAAAAAC
This sequence comes from Gryllus bimaculatus, assembly GCA_017312745.1. NCBI lineage: Eukaryota > Metazoa > Arthropoda > Insecta > Orthoptera > Gryllidae > Gryllus > Gryllus bimaculatus. The sequence goes on along the minus strand of BOPP01000224.1, from coordinate 457,426 downwards.
TGAGACTATTTTATTTCAACGCTACAGCTCTAGTTTCGCTCCTATCAGGAATCGTACGAGATCGCGCCAGGGAAAGCTAGCTTTACATTCATACTTACAAGAATAATATTTATTTACATCGAAAATACTGAATAGTAGACGTTTTATACAGCAATTTTACTGGGTTTAAGAGAATTTTTTATCACAGTGACAATTTAATTTGCGAATAGGAAAAGGTTGAAATTTGAGGCCGACAGGCCGAGAGGCGCAACCCTACGAGCAAAATAAAATCACTTTTACCACTCGTATATATTTTTTAAACAGCATTTATGACTTACATTTTTTCATTTAAGTATATAAATCATTTAGTTGTGCGCTGTGTTACGTTAATATCAAGGTGTGAAAGTGTTTTGCTTGCTTCGTTGTAGTCACACTATTTTTTCTGAACATTTGAGCATCGAATCACTTTTAGCACTATTACTAGAAATTGAATTTTAAGCACGCTATTCATGCATTAAAAAAACTTGTACAACCGACTCTGTATCCTCCAATTGAATCAGTGTTCCTTCAAGGTCAGGAGCTGGCAGGCGAGGTATATTGTCATCCAATCGCGACTTCGTCTCAAATTACATTTTTGGTATTGGGGCTTCCGGGTTGCATAACTTTCACCTCGTTATTTTGAAGGGACACGCTGTTTTAATCGAAGTATAATATAATTATTTGTGTACCAAGGCCACTTTAAGAGATCCAATCTAGTGGCAACAAAAAGCCCAAGAACCAATTAACACCCGTGGATACATGATTTTATGTTTTTACGTACTTTTATTTATTCATATTTACTTATTTACTAATTGTTAACGAGTTGTTAACGTGGCATTTAGTATTTCCTTTCGTAAGATAACATGCAGCAATAATTCAACTGTTTTGATATTTCCCTCGTCACCACGGCCCTCTCGATCGAGGGAAGTTATGCAGAGGATAACGAGCACCCTATCGAAGGCAATAGCATATCAGCAAATAACAAAAGATGATAGTGCGTTGAGAGAGCGCGCGTGTGCGCGTGCGCAGGCGCAGGGCTTCAAGGGCGCGCTGCTGGAGGCGCTGGCGCGCCTGGCCGCGCCCCCCAGGGCCCTCGTCTTCCTGTGGCGGCCGCTGGCGCACGGCGCGCCCCTGCGCTACCTGGCCTTCAGCAACGTCTTCGGCAAAATGAACGCGTGACCCTCTGCACACGACTCCAACGACACGGCGCGGCGCGGCGGGCCATTTGCCCATTTTTATATTTAATAAAGAGTGTGGTGTTTTTCCATTTGATTTATTTTAATCTACGGCTCAGTATTGTGTACATTTTCGCATATTTCACTCATCCAATGAAACAATGATGTAACTGCTAAATTGTGCGAAAGATAACTATAACGTCCGCAGAAATATCCACTGAATTGTTAATTTATTTTGATCAGTGTAGGAGAAGCTGTTCGTCAAAAGTCATGTCGTTGTAATCTCATTTGAGGAGAACAAGGTATCGTTTTATTGGTATTGGGTGATGATATCCCGGGTTCAATAGAACATTGTCACAAGTGTCTTTTCTGGTATTCTGTTAAACGAAGAGTAGAAAAGTAGCAGGGGAATAACCTAGTAAATGTAAAATTGTGTTATTTTTGCTAAATATTCACTTTTAAATACGACAGTTTATTTTTTATTTGTAAGTTTATGTACAAGTAACTGATCGTAATCGTCTATTATAATATTCTATTAAAACTTATTCGTAATAAGATTTTGGTAACAAGTAACATTTGACCAAGGCTCAAGACACCACGACTATAACTGTGGGTATAATGTTGGTTATAAGTATTTTATTTCAGAATTTTGCTACTCCTGTAAAATTACATTTTCTAAAGTTATGTCACTATTCCATTGGATGAATGTTATATTAGTGCACAAGTTGTTAATTTTAAAATAAAGTGTGTGTTTAATACTACTCGTTATTGCACAAGACAATGTACAGTAAACAAGCATACGCGTATGATACGAACAAATATGTGCATGTATTGATACACATTGTCTCAGACATTACGGACACTAAACGTGATTACATCTTATTTGGAGCGTTGGAATTGAATTCTGACGGCAACAACAATATTTCATTGAATGAAATTTCAGACTTAGTAGTAATAATCGAGTTGGTGCCTATAGGGAAATGAGATTTACAACGCTGCTCCCATATTCGGACCTCATTTGCGTCTTTCAGAGACTGCAACTATCGAAGTCGTACATCACGCATCTTTCTACAACTTGGGCGTGCTTCAAGCCGGTATAACCTTATTCTGATTACCGCAAGACATTTTCTGCTCAAAATACAACAGATTATATTTACAATTTGACTCAAAAATATTTTCATATAATATGAACACAAATACTGATGAACAAAAAAATTTAATCAACGCCATCATAAAATTGCTAGTATAGGAACCCATCATTAAAAGCGGCATTCAGTTCATATTGCAAGAGGCAACTACCACAGAGGCAACGCATTTCCTTGACTCACTGGCCAAATGAAGTAGCGTTCAGAAAGAATGTTGCCAAACTAGCTGTCAGTTTACCAATAGCTGGAGATGGTAGACTTTTGCAATTGCTAAAAATGCGAAATGTTATAAAACGCTGATAAAAATGAGCAATTGTGTATTTGATGGTCGGTGCGGTATATTTCTGAAGGTTTTTAACCTGCAATAACATGCGGAATCGATCTAAAAATGTGAAATCACGTTCAAAGTGCGAAATGATCGTGAATCGGCGATTAAACAGCTAAATTGCATTTACGTTTTTAAGTGTGCGACATCGTCAACCAAACATCGATGTTTGAAAATATTTAATTTGTGATTTTTATGCGTTTATTTATGATTAAGATTTAACCGACGAAACAAAGTCAAAAATAATAATTAAAAAACTGATCCCGATAGCCTGAGCTCAATGGGTCTCAGCTTCCTCAGTACGCTGTTCGGAGAAGGTCACGGAAGAAGCAGAATAAGGCTCTACACCTACGGCGCACCACTACTTCTTACTCTTTTATATTTGTTTAAGTTCACAAATGACTAAATACTAAATTATTTTCCCTTATTTCTTAATTTTAGTGGGAAAATCTAAAAGGCATAAAATATTATTTTTATCTCAAACGAGTCCCCCCTTAATAATAGTCGTCTCAACAAACGTTATAAAATACTAAATCTTATTTTTTATAATGCATAATCTTATTTTTTATAATGATATATAATTTTTTCCCAAATTTTTCTTTTTAATTTAAAGTGCTAAATCCTACCATCGTTATCATTATCCATTAAACAAAATCTAGCTCAGCAAACATGCAAAAGGCAAACGCTGTTCCTTACAAGGGAATACACGCAATATAGCATCTACAGTGAATCCACATGGAAAGACACTGCAAAACATTGGAACACATTTTCACGCAACCCCACTTATTCATATTCTTGAAAATCAAAAGAAATTTGCCCAGACAAAAACGTTAGCATTCATACGGCGATGGTTGCAAATTTGCTCTCGCCTTTTGGCCTTGATGATGACTCTTCACGTACTTATTTTTCTCTTTATTTAACGTTAAAAACATTTTAAAAGTGTGTGACGAACTGCAAAAGACAAATCAGCTGCAGATTTTAGCTATTATTCCTCACCGCGCCCCTTGTGAAAGAATCAACTTACTGTCATGATGACATGGAGGACGTTAATTTGAATTACTTTACTCACCATACTAAACTCTGGAAAACGTGTACAGATGGTGAGTTCACATGTTCAGAAGAAAAGACTGTCATCATTCGCTCAAAGGAACAGGAAAACTGTTCGAAATAATTGAAGTAATCTTTGTCAACGTATATTTACTTTGAGAGCCGGCTTTCAACGGTTTTGTCGTCACCATCAGTCTCGCTTTATAAGGCGAGGAGTCAGTGAGATAAACAGTATTTCCACAATTCAAGAAAACTGGACGAAAAATCTAACACAGATGAGAATAATTGACTCATAAGCTGAGGTATAATGCTTGCTTCAGACTTATTCAGACGGATAGAACTACATAGTCAAAATGGTAACCAATACATTAAACATCATTGTTAATTTCCTGTGTCTAATAATCTGGGTAGAAACAGTTATTAAATAGAAAATATTGTACTTGGAAATTAAACTTGTGTATCGATTTTAGTCGTTTGATGTCATCTGTCAATGTGTTAGAAAATAATGTATGTGCATTGTATGGGAATATTGTTAAGCGTATGTTTGAGAAATGTAAACTAATGCATCTGGTCTGAACATTATTGCGTAAATGCATTTTCGTCCAGAATTGTTCGGAAAGTTGCAAGTATTCAAATGCACGCATTAGAACGAATTCATATTTGAACCTTCACAACCACACACTGCCACACAAATACTACGCATACTTGCACCAGCTGCGGTAAACACATGCGCCCACAAGTTTGCGTTGCGTGCTTCCTAGACGGCACGCAGTCGGCACACACGCACATATGCGTATCCACAGACCCAAGCAGAGGTTTGCGCACACACACGCCAACATACACCCACAGAATATACGTATATTAGAGCTACCCAAAATAGTGTGCAAAATCACAAGTATTTTCGATTAGGTATTACGCACAAGTTGAGTTCTATTTCTTATTATAAATAACATAGTTATGATATTCTTCATAAAACTAAAAAATATCCTTATATGCTTAATATAGATTCAATCTTTTAAAAATATTTACAGAAGATTTCAATATTGTATTGTCTTCAATTCACCCCCCAAAAACGATTTATTTTTAATGTTTAGCAGCACTAATTCAACTTCTTTCACCACTCGAACAATTTGAATTTGAAACGTGAATAAAGCCAACACATACTCAAATATTTGGCTCTAAGGTGGACAATGTACCTTGCGGTATAGTGTCAGAAGTGGAACTGGGACAGCTTGGAGGAATATAGGACACTAAGGACTGATTCCGGCAACCTTATCGTGAAAGTTGGTGATGTCGTAACGACGCAATCTATCTTACAAGGTAGTCCACCACTTGATTTACATGTATTACGTGATGTAAAAAAGATAAATGTAAAAAGACTATTCATGTAATAACAGGATTGCAATATCCAGCTCATAATGTAAAGCGAAATTTCAAATAGCATTGTCAGAAGAAACTACTGAAATATACCTGTCATCCTTCTTGTAAAATATTGATATAGACCGTTTGTTTGTTTGTTTGTTTGTCTGTTTGTTTGAAGAAAATAATACTAGTTGTATAGGACTCAGAAATTCAATTTTCGTAAAACAGAACCACTATTTTGTAATAATTAATATAACTTCTCATATGACATAATTTGAGAATACTGATTGTTGCAAATGTCAAGTAGCATTGTTTCATTGCAACCTATCAATTATTTTACTCACGTCGAGAAATAGTGAAGTAGATTCATCCACATTTTTCTTCGTCCAGTACACTTTCATTGCACTCTCCCCTCTCTCTTTCGTAAATGGCCACAGAGCAACGAGACTGCTCTACAGACATCGTCCTTCAAAGAATCCACCTTTAGTAGCGCACGTAGAGAGCACATTCAAGGCCAGTACGAAACGGGGAGAGTGCATCTCACTTCTTGTTTATCGCTGAGCTCTACGGAGTCCACAAAAGTCCAGAGAGCTTCGCGCACTTGACCTGGCGACCAACAGCAGAGGGCAATCTCCTCCCCCCCCTGCAAGCCGAGTGTGGCACGTGCAACGGTCGAGCCACGAGGTTACGACAGTCAAAAGACAGTACGAGTGAACGAGATGCGGTAGTGGAAACCATACTAATTTTACTCTTTCGAGTACTTGACGTCAAGCCTGACACCTACCGAACCGGCGAGAGATAGAGGTGAAAGTGAAAATTCATTATCAAAATGAGAACTTCGGTCACCGGCATTAGTTGGAAGTTCTAAGGTAAAGAAACTCTACCGAAGAGAGTACTAAAAGTGATTACCGTCAGAACCGGTTTAGCTGTTTTATTTCAGTATTATTTGAAACTCTCCGCAGTTCAACCAACACCCAAAAGCATAAAGTTCGAAAAGCATTTCCGCATTCTCGCTTCTCTGGCCCGAACGAACCTGCGTTTCAGAGAATCCTACTCAGAGTTCAAATGTGGTCGTCCAGGCTTAACGGCAGGCCCCGGACGTTCCGACAGCGCTCGCCGAAAACTTCACCCGTCGCCGGCGAATGACCAGCTCATCCGTGCGCCGGTCCCCTGAAAGCCAACATTCGCGCAAAATCAGCGCCGTTGCGGCTTCCCGCGCCCCAAAGCGGCCGCGTTTTTGTGCCGCGCGCCCACTGCGCGCGCAGCCTCAAAAGCCCCTCCCCCCTCCCCACCGCGCACCTCTGTCAAAGCGGCGACCGGCGCTGCGCGGCGCGGCGTGGCTTTGTTTCGCCCATGTCGAAATCCCCGGCGTAGGCTCGTCGAGGTATTCAAATGCGGGGCGCCCCCGCCGCAACCGGCGCCGGCGCCGGCGCTTTTGCCTCGCCCGTCGCCCGTTCGCCGCCACCGCCAAGGTAGACGTGGCACGCTGTGACTCTCGCAACAACAGCATCGCTCCTGCCGCGCCCTCGACGCCATTAGCAACGTCATATATGCACATCAACGAAAGCCATTGCCAGAACAAACAGTGTCGCCAATCCAAATACGTCGTGGTGCTTTCGCCTGCCCGTCACCGCCTCCGCTGCTTTGGCCGCCGAAGCGCCGCCCGCCGGTCGGGGCCCTCTCCGCCCTCTGAGCGGCCTGCGCTCGGCGAGAAGCGCGCGCTCGCGCCGACATCAAAGCGGTGCGAAGCCCTCCACGCGCGCCAAGACTGCGCGGCGCTGAGCGAAGCGGGCCGCGGGGCGGCGGCGGCGGCGACGGCGGTGGAGCAGGGAGGGCGGGGCAGGCGCGGATAGATGGGGTGGGCCGGTGACAGGTGCGGTGAGCCAGGCATAAATAGGGCGGGCAGAGAATAGCTGGTCGGGACGGAGTTAGATGGGAGGGACGAAGATTGGTGGGTAGAGCGGGAAGACGTCAGGTTGGGCGGGGATAGTTGTGGCAAAGCGGGGCAGGGATGACGAGAAGAGTTGGGACGAGAGGTTGAGCGGCGGAGGAGAAGGTGGGCGGGGCGGGAGGAGGTGAAGAGGTGGAGATATCTGGGCGTAGGGCAGAGATATGTAAGGCGGGGCTGAAAGATGGCAGGCGAGGGAAGAGGTGGGCGAGGTGGCGTGGCGGGGGGAGGCGGGAAGACAAAGCAAATCGGACGAGTAAACATGCAAAGCAGGGCAAGGCGAGAGATGCAATAAAGCTAGACAGAAGAGGCTAGAAGTAACCCGAAAGAGATGGAGGAGGGTGATAAAGGGCGGAGGTGGGACTAGGGGTTGCCGGAAAAAACGTGGTGCAGACGGAAAAGGTGGGGAGAAACGAGAAAAAGAGGCGGCGAGTGAGACCAAGACGTATTTCGCAAGAGTACGGTCGCACCGAAGGCGAACTCCACCAGCGCGTCGGGAGCGGGTTGCCGAAGTGAGCGGGAGACGCGGCACTACACCTCGTGAATGGGATGCGGGTGCGAGAGTCGCTCGCGAGCAGGTGGGGGAGAAAGGGCGAGGAGCAACGAGGGCAGTGCAGGGGTGGGGGCAAAGAAGAAAATGACCGCTGAGAGGTTAGTACGAGAGCGCCGAGGAGGCCAAAAGCGCGAGGTTACATTTTCATCGGACCACTCGTAATCGTGGGACCAGGTGCGACAGTAGTGTAAACAGTATTTTGGCAAAAGAGCAACATATTTCAAATCAAGACATATTTTCTCAATAGGGGTATCTAAAAATATGACTTGCTATTACACCTATCACACTTGACCTGGTAAGAGGGTTGACTGATAATAGCCACTAGCGAGCTGTTATTGGATTAATGTGGCGACACTGTTGGTGGTTACATATGGGGCAATGGGCTTTCGTTTGGGATAAGATGTAGCATAATTATCTTGACCCTGGTTTATGCATAATGGGCGGTCGAGGCGCCCTATGCAGGAGCGAATGCAGTTATATGTCCCTTGAATGTATAGTTAAATAGTCACCAAGTATAGTATTTAGATTATATACCTTTTTATTCGTTGCACACGTCTATCCTTTGGCGGTGAAGCGCCCATTGATGTCCAGAGTTTTTTTAAATTATGGAGTTAAGATTCGATCCAAGTGTTTATTGCGTCTTATCCAAATTCATTTCCTGAAAAGTATTCGTGTTGCGACTTGAGGTTCAAAATGCCCCGAGGCCTCGCTGCAGCTCGGTCGCGCATCTTATTGAGTTGCATATAGTTGCACTATTTTGGGATTCTAATTTTAAGGTTAGTCTTTCATTATTACGAGCGAGTCTTGTCGCCGTCGCATAAGACTTTTGAGTTAAAGGTAAATTACTCCCGACGAGGCCTATTAACGCCCAGGAGATTTCTCTAGCATGATCCATATGGTGCGAACGTTCTCCAATATAAAGCCGAAACGACCCGCGTTATCACCGATCTGCATTTGCGCTTCCGCGTCGCCGCTTTGACAGAGCGGGTGACAAGCGCCGTTTCTATTATGAGGCGTAACATCATGCTAACCACGCTTAAGGTGGGAAAGCGAGGTACGGGGCGGTAGTTTTATGAATCTTTCCAAGAGCTCGCGCGCGGGCTCGCGTGCCCACGAAGGGGTGGGTGCGCCGCGCTTGGCACTAAAACTCTGGCCCCGGCGTTATGGCGGGCCGCGGGAAGCCGCAACGGCGCGGGATTTTTGCGGCGAATAATGTTGGCTTTCAGGCGGACCGGCGGCACACGGTATGAGCGTGTGTTCATTCGCCCGACCACCTGGGCCAAACGACCCCGAGTGGAGGAGCAGATGTCTTGTCGTGGACGAAATCATCAGCGCTGTCGGGGGAACGTCCGGCGGAAGGGCCCCTGCCGTCCTAAGCCCTCGGACGGACCACAGTTTGAACTCTGAGTGGATTCTCTGAAAACGCAGGTTCGTTCGGGGCCAGAGAAGCGCGAGGCAATGCGGTGAAATGCTTTGTCGAACTCTCTATGCGTGTTTGTGGGTTGGCCATTGACCACTGCCGGAGAGTTTCAAATTATATCCCCTCAATAAAACAGCTAAACGCTTTGCTTGATGGGTAATCATTTTTTTATATGCTGCTCTCAGGATAGAGTTTCTTTACCTATTAGAAGGTGTCCAAGCTATATGCCATCGCCCGCCCCGTGGTGACCCGAGAGGCTTCTCATGTCCTGTGATAAATGGCCTCTCTCACTTGTC
>BOPP01000224.1:427709-438049 GCA_017312745.1 Gryllus bimaculatus | reverse complement strand
CTGTCGGCTGGCTACGATTCTGCAACTTTTGACGTATAACTTCCACGGCTTCTTGAACTGGAACTTTGGAACGGGGTGGGTAGTTGTATATGCTACATTTTAAAAAACAGCATTGAAATATAACAAGAGAATCAAACTTCATTTTGCGAAACAAGTTTCTTGTGTCGTCTCGGGTATTTGACATCTGTGCGAGAAAACGATGGTTGGCTGTTCCGTTTACCGCTACTTTCCCACGATTCTTTCGCGCTGTGATTGGCTGAACGTGTGATAACGCAACCATTCGTGTCAAAATGCAAATACGTCATCATTTGTGCCGTAAGAGGCCCTTTTCTTGCAGCATAAAAGGTCGATTGTAATGCTGGTATTCAAAAAAGAATATTTCAATTCAGAGTTACGTTAGTTAAATCATCATATAAGAAAGTATTTCAGAATCAGTAACTAATCTAAGGTAATTCAATTTTAGTTGCATGTTTTATCACACAAAGTGGTTGTCTATTTTTAATAAAATATTGGAATTGATTTCCTTCTTTACGAAATTAAAATGACTGAATTATCAAATAGTTTAAAATCATTTTCCTGAATCATTGAAGGTCTCATTTTTTAATGTTCGAGTTTATTACCTCATCTTGTATTCACTACCCGTGCTCTGTTAAATAAGAATAAAATCAACTCACAGTACTCTCTCAAAAGTTATTGAGTTCAATCGAGAATGAAACCTATACCAATAATTTGTTTAGACAGTCTTGCCATACGGAAACATATTTTTTCTTTTATTCAAAAAACATAACTGAACTTAATTCGCAAGCCTTAAATTAAAACTTCACAATCTACCAATCAGAACTCAAAAAAGGTCATAATCGTGTAATTCACAAAAGGGCACAAACAAAAAAATCGCAATTATGTAGAAAATAAATCCAAAACCCTTATGAACAAATGCTTAATTTCCACTATTACTTAGAGATATTAACACTGACATGACTCGCTTTTCCATATTCCAATATTTGTAAATATTATATTCTCCCCATACGTGTCTACACTTTTGCTAGAAAGTACAATAGTAGGGACTGTTGTCTCAGCTTTGACTAATGTTTGATCTAAAATTTGAGCAATATTTTCTATTTTAATTCCTTTTTCTTGTCTTCTTAGTCACAATGGTAATCACTAGGGAGCGGATTTCTATGAATTTGCATATTTCTGTCCATTCCATCAGGATGCAGCTAAGTGAAATTTCTTGGCATTACAATTGGATGCTATGTAGATTAATATGTTAGTGCGTATTTGTGCATAGTTGGTCGGTTTTTCCTGATGGTGCATATTCGTGGAATTATTAGAGCATATTGTTTCATTGTTTGTTAAAATAGAGACTTACCTCTAAAACGAATCTATTTATTTGTGAGCGTTCATTGTTTAGAAAGAGCTCGTCACAATTTGCGTTTTTTCTTACTAACTATAGATGATTAAATACTTGTGCAATGTAGGATATTTCTTGATATATTTTTAAACCAAAACGGAAAAAATTAAAGAAGTCATACAATGTTTACTTCAATTATTTCTGCTGAGAAGTAAGATAGGTTATATTATTTTTGCACAAAAATATATCTTTTCGTTCAAAGCATGCTTCTTCTCTGAAAAAGCATGCTTGGAATGAACAGGAATTGAGGAATTCATGAATTAAAATATTGTTAATTTTAATTGCACATTTAAGTCATATTTCATATATATTTCTAGGCCATAAATTCATATTAAAGTGCATATTTCTGACTTTTTAGGTCATAAATGCATATCTTTAAAAGCATATTTCAAGACTTTTAAGTGCATAAAAATCCTCTCCCCAGTGGTCATAAATACTCAATGCAAGGCCCACTAAAGTGAGTCTTGTTAAGAACATTCACTACATTCAAATCGAATATGTCGTCATCGAATGTATGCCTCAAATGGTAAAAGTATGCTTACATTTCTCAGAATAAATATTATTCGTAAAAGTAAACGAAAAAATATTTAACGTAACAGTGGATAAAATATGTAATAGCACTTGCGATAATAAGAAAGACTCACTCCTATCGGCGCTCGTATTCTTGAACTTACCACTAATGCAATTTTTATTCATCTTTATCCACTTATTTCGTTAATTACTATAATATTTTCAAACAATATTTAATCATGGTTCATCAAACTCAATTTAATTTTACACTTGCAGAATATTATTTCAACATAGCGGAATCGGCTTTATGTTAACTAAATCAAATCTCCAAGTCAAGCGATGAGAAATGAAATTCGTGCCGGCACTAGCGATTGCCTCATGCGTTGGACCATTTGCCTCTAATATCAGTTTACAGATTGAAGTGAATGTTTGCGGTAAATTTCCCATAAAACTAGACGTCAACTGGATTCAATCGAATTTTACACCACACCGTTAAGCGTATTTCCATGCATTCTCGATATGAGCGTTGGCAATGTGTCTATCACATTTGATATACGCTTCGTCGTTTGACATTTCGAAAGTCGAACACTAGAATCGACTTTTCTACATCACTTTCATTTGGTTATGTACAGATGTGCTTTGTAACAAACGGCCCAACGTTGCGCTCGTCATTCACTCTTTTGTCAATCGTAAAATAACGAGTCTTTTTTTGCATCTCCCGGTTTTTTAATACTACAGACTTCAAAAGAATTACATACAATGGAGACAAACTTGTTTTTATATAGTTTTGTATTTATTGCATTGACACAGTGTACGCGTATAAGAAAATGTAAAGGGGAACATTCTTTCTTATTAGTGTTGAGGAGTAAACACTTCTACTAATATTTTTACTTTGTCTAGTACTACTAATGTACAGAGAAAATTATGTAATGCTTCAGTGAAAAAGTACGATTCTTCGACAGACAATTTGCACGTGTTGATTGACCTCAATAACGAAAAGTGTATGTACAACAATTGCTTCCTCTAACACGTCGTACTCGCAGAATCCACATTTTATGGGTCCATATTGCAAAAAAATTGGTTTACAGCAAAATGCCCTCCCGCCGCAGGGGACGTCGCGGGGCGTGGGCGTGAGAGTGAGCGGGGGTGGGCGCGTGTGGCGAAGCGGTGGCGCAGGTCGGGGGCACATTGGTGGGGGTGCTGCGGCGGGGTCCGGAGCTGGGGCGGGGGGCTGGGCGGGGGGCTGGGGGGGGGCTGGCGTGGGGTTGGGCGGGGGCCTGGGCGGGGCTGGGCGGGAGCCTGGGGGGGGGCTGGGCGGGGGCTGGGCGGGGGCTGGGCGGGGGCTGGGGGGGTTCTGGGCGGCGGATAGGCGGCGGAAGCAGGCGCGGGAGCGGCGCAGGGGCTTAGCGCGGGAGGGCGTGGGGCGAAGACGAAGGCTGGCGTGGCGGGCGCGGGGGGGAGGGAAGGCGGGCGCAGGCGAGGGCGTAGGCGAGGGCGTAGGCGAGGGCGTAGGTGAGGGCGAGGGCGCGGGGATAAAATATGAAGGGGCGTGGCTGGCCCGGGCAAGGTGTCGCAGTGGTAGGCAGCATGGTTCTGCGTAGCACCCCTGGGTGGGCGCAGGTGCAAGTAATAACGCGCCAGAGGAGTGAAGAAAGCAGCGGCAGAGGTGGCGACGGCGGCGATGGCAGTGGCAGCAGCGGCAGTATTCTGACAACGTTTTCCCGCCCCTTCCATCTTCGCAACGCCGTTCACGACTCTGCCAGCCTTGTCACCTGCACGCCCACCGCCCTAGAAACCTCTTCCTCCCAGCTTACCCGGCACATAACGCATGCTGAACCAGCCTCTCACTTGCATGCCACTGGACATTTTCAACGTGGCCTCTGTCACACAAACAGCAAAACAATGCTGGTCTAAGTACTTTAATTCGTAATTCGTATATTGCTAGTAGAAGAAACTAATTTTGAAATATATATTCTTTAAAAAACGGTATTAGTGTATTTGATAAACCACTATAAAATATAGAACCTTCTTTCTGTTACACATGAACGCATTTGGTACGCTTCTCTATTTCTCCCGCCAGGGGCACTTCAGATTAGTTAGCTCCCCTGCTTCAGCCACGTGTGGTAATAGGTTCATAATCCTTGTGTTTTTTTTTCCTCTACTGTTCTTTAGCGTTGCTGCGGACTACAAGCGTGGACGTTAAACCTACGCGCTGATTCTGAACAGAGAACATATTAGAGAAAGTAATTTACTACAAATTAGATAACGATTTATCAATTTATCCAGTTTTTCTGAATCAGGGCCCTACACAATGAGTTTTTTCTGCGGAAAATCGCTGTTTTTTGTCACATCATTACATAACTTCCTCTTCATTGTTTATTTCTTCGTATATACAATAAAGTAAAAAATGAGAATTGATTGGTAGGATTACTCTTTCTACAACACTTCTCTAAGTGCTTATCAAGAAAATGATAAATCTGAAGAAGATCAAAACATTAAATTCATTAATGAAATATACACTAAGTATGTTCTTCTTTGACATTCAATGTATTTAAAAGATAAACAAATATTAAAATAAATTTTGAATTTTGAATCCGCGATTATTATAATACTTTTATTGTTCTTTTTTAAGGGTTTTCTTCCAAAAAGTACTAAATCCAATATATTGTATGTCAAAATGTACTTTTTCCCTTGTAAAAGCCCAAGTGCGCTGAATAATTTTAAAGATAAGAATTAACTTATGTAAATATCTTTGAGCCACGTTCATTAAACGCAATTGCATCAACGGAAATTTAATTGTGGATTGTGTGAAAACAAAGGAATCATTACGTTATAATACTTTTAAACTAATATATTTATTTTGTCTTCCTTTCAGAAAAAAAGTGAAGTGGAGATTGGAAACCACCTTTTCAATTATTTTATTTTACAAATCTTTTATTTATTTGCAAATCACTTACAACATTTTCAGGAGTCACTGTTCGAATTAGCTTTTGCATAAATTATTCTCATTTAAAAATAATATATAAAACCATGGTCTGAACTAATTCTTGAATGGGTGGATGTGTGACCTATGGAAAAATTGTTATTTGTTGTCACATCATAGTTCCAAATTTTAATCTCACATAATTTTAAAACAACGCGAAAAAAACATAAAACTTTCTTTTGTAATATTTGATTTATTACAACTCTCTGAATCTTCGAAGTATAGGTTTTGTGAATAATACATTTTGTGGACATCTTTAGTAATTTTATCGTAAACTGAGAATTAATTCCACTTTTCAGGTAAAACTCCATATTCTATTTGCCGAACTTGACGTAAGTAACTGCAAAGGAATTACATCTAGAACATTTTACAGTACTTTTAGAGGTTTTTCCTTTAAATTCGCATAACAGCAATAAACATAATTTGATAAAATAAATAATCAATTGCATTAACCTTCCACGTCATCCGAGATATCGATTGTCAGAGGATTGCTTGACTCCGATGATCGGGACTCGTTAATCGCGACAGGAGACAAGATGTTCCCGTGGGCGAAAAGAAAATCGCGGTCAGCGCCCAGGAAGGGCTCCAACCTCCAACCGCCCCTCCCTCCCCCGGCGCCCTCGGGGCGACCTCCGGCGCGGAGGGCGCCCTCTGGCCGGCGGCGGGGTTCGCGCCCGAGCTAAACACATTTACATAATCCACTTGCGCGTAATTACACGTCAATTAACTTATTTCTGTCCGATACCTACGGGCTCAGCGAGACATCCCGCCGTAATCAGCTTAATGCGAGCCTAATATCGAGAAGGGGATTAGAGGAGTAATGGGATTGAAGACATCCACTGCAGGGACCGGCTCCTGGCCGCGCAGTGCAGCGCCACTTTTCTCGTGCGAGCGCGTAGGCGGCCTCTGGGGACACTGGCGGACAGAGGTTCCAATTACGGCAGTTCAACTCTCCACGAGATAAATGCTGATCGGATCATATATTGCTCATATTATCATGATGAGTGCCACACTCAGTTCACAAGCGTAGGCGGAGAAAGAGGCTTATGCCCTGATGCCCTCCTGTTTCCAGGGCACATGATTACAGTGGTGATTTTCCAATGCCTTCCACTGCAAGTATGTTTCTATTGGATAATACGGCAGATAAATTATATTTCAAGATGGAATTCAATCGCACGAAAATACGCATGGCTTTTGCAAGTGTCAATTCCGCAGTCTACGACACTTCATTCTTGCACGGTGCTCCAAGTACCCATCTCAACCCGAGACGAGATAAAGGACGAGTAGTCCCTAATGATGATAGATGGTAGGTAGATACTTTGTAATATAAAAAAATATATTTTATTTGTTTGCCGAATACCGATTTGACATCGGAAACATTTGAATTCGAAGGAAAAATGTAATAATATTTTAATTTCAAATAGCAATGTTTTCTTGGAAATTGACTTTTTGAGTACCGGAATCAAATTTTGAGTTGCAAATTACCACAGTTGTTACAGTGGGATGATATCATCACAGAATCACCTATCGCGAGACAAATACAAGACAATAAATTGAGAAGAATCGTAGTTAAAGATTACACCACATTCAGAAATCAGTTACGGTTCCTCTTGCCACAGACCACGAGCGCTATGTGAAAATTGTTACCGAAGCATTACAATCAGACTGTTGCTAGGTAATCGAAGATAATAAGTTCGACAAGGTCAGAGAATTGCCGTATTTTGAAACAAAAAAGATTATATGGTGTCAGACAACTGAAAGAAAATATAATGTTCAAAGTTGAAATAAAAACGTCAAAGTAATATTTTGGTGTATGTTTTCCAAATACAGATTCTTGAGAAAAAAATCCCACAAATAATGTTACTTATCAACCTGTATCAACCTAAAATGCATTGCCGCGGATGAGCTCCTTATAAATTTCTTTACGACAGTTTTTCGTTGAAAAAAGACACAAAACTAGCTTCAAATATTTTCATCGGATTTAATTAGAAATTTAAGTCAGACTCTATTTTCATTAATTTAATTTTCACAAAAGTATGCATCGCAATTCTCTACAGTCTTTCCAACATTCAAATTTATTTACCATTGAGGAAAACGCCATTCAGTGCAATATTTATAGCTCGAAGCATTGTCATTCCTGCCCACCGCGCGGTGCAAAGTCGGTCGTCGCTGCTAACATTTCCGAGTCCTTCATGCTTAAGCATGAAAATGTTAATAAATCTCAATAACTGAAGTTTTGAAACGCAGAAAAAATGCTGAAAAAATCGGAGAGGATGACTTTTCAAAATGCATTAATGAGTGTGCCCCCTTCAGCGGCGCTGTCCCGGGCGGCGTGCACCGAAACAAAGGGAAAAAATAACTCGTGAGATTCCAAATAAAATAAAGTGTTCTTTAAATTCTATTAATTTCCAACTCGTTTAATGTCTCCAAAATATGTTCAATTCAGTCTAACAGTAAATAAAGAAATCAGACATAGCAGTGAGGCTCAAAAGTGGGTTGTAAACAGTGATGGTGGGCAGCACCCTTTTAGCTGACTACAGTGAAGTAGTTAAATTGTTCGAAGCTAGGTTCTTTAAGCATTAATTTCAAACTTTTATCTTATCTAAATGAAAATTAGTTTGAATAACAATGTACGGAGTTATAGTCATTTAAAAAATGTCTATTTCTATGGTTTTTTCTCAGATTGACCATATTTGGACAGATGTGGCACACCGTGTGGATCAAATCAGTAACGATTGATAATCATAAAATTGTTACGGAATAGCATGGTCACCACCTCATCTAAACATACTTGACAAAAATACCATTAAATAAGATATTTTGTACAATAATACATTCTGACTCAACTTTCTGTCGCATTCCTGTCTTTAAAGTACCTATTATAACACTATAACTTTAATTAACTGAAACAAAACTTTTGCATTACTTTCGTTACAATTATGTAGCACAATATACTATAATTAAGGTCCTACATTGAAACCTATAAAGCAGAACTGTTTTGATCTTACCCGAGGTCGTTACGATGAACTTTGCTTCGATGATGTCTCATGTGCGATGAAGCTTCATGATGTAGTATTTTCTTGCATTTCTTCACATCCTGCAAAGCATAATATATTAAAAGTACAGCAAAATGTAATAATACATTTATGCAAAGATAAGGAGTGCTGATATTGTTAGATTTCAAACACACATAATAGAATTTAATATTAAAATTTTAGCCAAAGTCTTCAAGAAATGTAATTCAAAATTTCTTAAATCGTTCGTTTTTGTTTGTAAACTCTCAGATATTACTCATTTAAACATGTTTTTGTCAATGAATATCACTACTGCCTTTCGTTGAGTGGAGGATTGTCGTATTACACGAAAGAGAGCATTCGCTTTACAGTTGCAGAGTTTAGTAATTACTCGATTCTCGTTTAACTGTTCTATTCCGAACGCATATTCGTCATATGTTAAATGCAAACATTTGACAGTACATTGCTCGTCGTTCTCTTTTTATTTCCTTGACATTATTGTTGTTTACGGTTGGGTTCTGACACACTTGGTCCTAGCTTAACAATGAAATTAATGGCGTCATAATGATTATGAATTGCGGGCGCTACACCAATATATCCAACGTCATATTTTGCGGGTTCTGTTGTCACAAGAATCAATCCTCTCTATGTCTCTCTCAATTATGGTGCCCAATGCACCGTACGTGAACACAATTTTTGCTTTCTCGTATACATACGTATGGTACGTATATATTGTAGAGAAAGTTATGTAATGCTGCAGCACAAAATTATTTTCAATAGAAAAACTCGTTTTGTGTGTTTACTGATACCATACATTTTTTGTTTGTTTTTCTTCCATATGCAGAAAATTACTTTTTCTAATGCGTAGTGCGGTCGGAACCAACATTTTGTGGTTTCTTAATAGTGAGAAATGTTTTTTTTATTCAAAGCGTTCCACTGTCTGTCCATCAGCCCATGCACACGTCTATCTGTGAACATTTGCGCCTAAGCCATTCATAAGTATATTAACCGGTAACACGCAAATGAGCAGAAACACTGCTGCTACTCCAGTTCATAAGAAATGAAAAATTTTGCGACCCGAATCGTCGACGCAGAGGTGAGCGGCTGTAGTCTCCGCGAGGATCGCTAAGCTAAAAAGCGTGGGTGGCGCGAAGCATGGCTTGGGATCAACAGCGGTTGCGTATTTCTCCGCGGGATAGCGCTCTCCGCTCCTGGACCACTACTTTTTGTGCAACGTGAAGAAACACAATCAGTTTGATATCCCTAGTTCAATATTAAAAATAAGGAATTAATCTGCCTTCAAGGAAAGATGTAAAAAGATAATATATCAACTCTATCGAAAGCTGTTAACCACAAACATGTTCTCATTTAATTATTTTGATTCTCAGCTACTGTAACACTCCTGAGTTGAAATAGATTTGATTACTGCGTAACGATGGACCAATGTTAGGAGAACGCCGAGAAACCCTTCGCACCAAAATGTTCACACTAATCCACCGAGTTTTGAATGCCGATACCAATTGGTGAAAGGTTAGTGGTCTGTTCACAACATCACAGCTCATCCCAATACGTTGTACTGTTATTATAGTGTTATAGTGATGTTGCAGCCGAGTCCCTCACGATTTAGTATACTATCTGCTCTCTGCATTACTATCTGCATTGGCTCTCACTGTAAGAAATCAGTTAAAATATTACATCGACATGATTAGAATTTCATTATTTCTTAAGCATATTGTATAGTGGTCTTAGAGGAGAATTAAGATAAGCCATAGAAAACCTCCTGCTATTCATTAATGCTAATATATTTTGATGGGAGAGTTGCTTATATTACTGTAAAGCCCTGATTTCTTGTTCATATGGAGCTTGGATTAGAAATAACATGAGGCACACTTTGACCAAAATCTAGATATACGAGTATGTTGGTATTTCTGTGGTTGTTGGACTTATCTTAATACTATCTGAAGCTCCTCATATTTAAAAAACAAATATTCAATAAACAGACACTGGGTATTTTTTTGTTCAAAGAACTCTTTTCGCGTTTTCAATGCCTAAAGATGAAAACAAGAACCATCCTCCAATGATAAAAACTAGAAGCATCGACAACTTATAATATGAATTATCATTTATTGCACTCATAATTCTCAATATCTTTGATGAAACTTACCACATCCCCAGACAACCAAAATGAACGAAGAAAAAAAGCTGTCGAGGAGATTACCTCTCTAAATTCTACAAGGAATAACCTTCGCCAGAGACGCAATGTCCCTAGGCAGTAGATGAAATGCAAGCCGATTATCGGAAATATATCGCCACTTTTCTTCGATGTATTACAGGCCATTTGAGTGCAGAGGAAGCGAAATTCCGCGCCCGAGCGGTGATGGATTGCCTCCGCCCCCGCCGCCACCACTCCACTTCTCCCCCC
>BOPP01000224.1:401982-427694 GCA_017312745.1 Gryllus bimaculatus | reverse complement strand
CCTCCCCTCCCCTCTCCTCCCCACTGGAAGAGAAATATCGTCATTCCTTCGCCCCCTGGAAAAGCTGTTCTCGCAGTCCTGAATTTAAACATTCGGCACTACTCTTCAGTCCTCACGACTCGTTCTACGGCCAAATATAAGCAATGCGATTTTGGCACAGATATTTTTGTCGATACACAGGATCATACGTATAACATAACTCAAAACTCTTATAGATTTTTACTTAACTTAATGACGTATACGAACGCATAAAGTGTATAAATGTATCTCGATGGTTTCATGACCCAGCACTATGAGTGGATCCCGCTTTCAGAAGATCAAATTTGGACTTCCCATTCAGTTGCGTTGACACGCCAGCTACCAGCTTACGGGGCACAAGGCGCACAGCGTTGGAGTGGACTGGAGGCACCTTACAAGGGCATGCCTACTTTGCGTGTGCTGTGCGAGAACCTTGTCAGACCGACCGTGTTCTATGTCCGGATGAGAGTTTGTGTGGTGCGTGTATTTGATTGATTAGTTATTCCAGACGCATCAACTGCTAAGGTTACTAGTCGCATGAGCATATTTTTTCGCGGGAGACGGCGGTCAGCTTCCCCGCTGGAGGGCGAGATTCGGAGCCGAGCCGTCCGATCCAGCGACGACCAAAGTATCTCCCACCACCAGGTATCTCCCACCACCAGGTATCTCCCACCACCAGGTATCTCCCACCACCAGGTATCTCCCATCACCAGGTATCTCCCACCACCAGGTATCTCCCACCAGGTATCTCCCACCAGTGGGGTACCTCCCCAACAGGGACAAGCTCTAAGCTCCCAATTGGTCTCCCAGCGTGTGTGATAGTGTAGTGCATGTAGGCGTGTGTTCATAGCAGAAGGTGAGAATAGGACAAGGAAAAGAAAGGACAGATCGCGTACTGTTCTTGTCCCATTCGTTAGGATACTTCTCCGACATTCGCCTGGTGTGGTGGGATCGGAGAAACCACGGAAAATAACTGATCAGAGCAGCCGACCGCTGGAATTCTCCTCCATTCGACTGCCCGCTTCACTCCCCCCCCCCTCTCCCGACACTAGCAGTCAAGCTGGTGTCGAAAATTCTGCCACCGTCTGTGCTCGAACCTACGACCTACCGATCAGAGGCACTGCAGTGACATCAGTTGATGCTCTGAGCGATCTGTTGAAGCCGTTTGCTGCGTGGAACACTATTATACTATGTGAACACATGTGCTTGTTTTCCCCTGTGAGTTTGCATGCAGCGAGAGAGAGAGTGTATTTAAGATTATACAAATGATGTTCCAGGGGTATGTGAACATTCTGGACAATTCGAGCGAATGAACTCAGGTAGTCTGTCATGATTTCCATCGAACGTTTACGCGGCGTAATCGGGAGGCCAGTTTTGCACAAAATCCTCCACTGGCAACACTTCCGGAATTTTGGACGACAAAAGAAAGAGGGTGGATCGATACGTCTGCAGGAGAGTTCCAATGACTAGTTGAGTTCATGCCACGTCTCTACACCATGATTTACTGCACTTCGCCGGACAAAGAAGGTCCCGTACGTTATTAGGAGGTATCCCACGGCTTTTGTCACCTCGAAGTGTATGTCACTAAAAATGAAAATAGAAAGGTCGTTCTATTTTGTTGATTTCCAACGTGTGGGAGATAAAGCATATGCGGAATGAAAGTGTGCAGATACGAGTTCTACAAAAGGCGTGAGAGTTTTAATGTGTTTGTAACGTGTATTTTTATCATGCAAGTACATATCTCATTTGGATCATAAACCATTCACAAACATTTATCTCATATTACCATTCATCCCCCTCCGTTTACTTATATCAAATGAAAGACATTACTATAATCATTCGCCCAGAAATCGGGAGAACACAGAGCTGTAAGCCGCGACTCATCATCCACAATTACTTTCTAAATTGATCATGTCCCTGAGGCATGATCTACAAATTATTGTGTAACCCATATAACATTTTTAACAACATTCATCTTTTCATAATTAACCGGGAACATCGTTGCCTTTGAAATCAACCTACTAAAATGAAAATTATGTTGATAAAGGCAATGCCAGTCTTTCTCGTGTGACACGTAGATATGACTACAGCGTAGTATTCAATTTTCTGTGACGTGGAGATTTGGAGGGGAGTTCTCAGTTTCTGACAGTAATGAGGCCGCGGTAACCCCAGTCGCCAGCGTCACTGGAGTCAGGTGGCAGAGCACACCCCAGGGCAATTCAGAGTGACCTCAAATGACATTGGGTATGTCCACAGCGAATTTTCACTGGAGGTAACCTACAAGAAAATGTCGGGAGTGAAATCTGACTCTCGTATTTACAATTCTTTATGTTCAAAAGTAGAACATAATTTAATTTCTTTACACAAAAATGATTTTTTTCTTTTCAAACTATAATTAAGAGGTTCAAAGCGCGATCCTCTAGAAGTCCGTGATGCGATTTTAGGGAGTTCCTAGTAGGGTCACGAAGAATAATTTTGTGCTACTTGCGATTCTTGCTACTGGTTGCCACGTTCCATGAAAGAATCGAATTGACTTCCTCTGGTATTCATTATCGCTACGTTTTGGGAATCCGACAGCGCGTGATCCCAGAAATTGCGGGTACCTGCGCACAGCTCGCCCATACGTGCATCTTCAAGACCTCTGCAAAGCAAGCAATGGGGTTACGACTTATTTCTTGAGGGTTGCTCTTATGGTGGTATTTGTGTTACCTTTTACGTCCTTTTCTTATTTATTTGTTTTAACAAACTTGTTTTAATTTATATTATCAATCAAGTAAAATAAAAAATATGTTTTTTCTTTTATGTAGGTTCTACATTAAAAATAAGTATTTTTGGTTTATTTTCCTAATTGAAAGTAGAGAGTTGAACATTTGAGATGTTTTACAATTGAGTTTCTGTTGCTTTTGACCAATTACCAATGTTATAAAAGTATATCCCTACCGGGCGTCAAGGCCAGAGCTATTTTAATCTGTCAGCCTGTCCGTTGAAATTCTTGAGGTTTCGAAACCCGCCAATAGTCCAATTTTTTTTTGGCGTGTTCCTACAACTAAAACATTGGAGTTTGATTTTTTCTGAATGAATTCTGTTCTTCAAAGACAGAGCTTGAAATAATGTCACGTACAATGTTTCGAAATTGTATGTAGTTTTCGCATAATTTTGCGCAAAATATAAGCAATATTTAATTTCTTAAACAATTTTTGCTCAAAAACCCCTCCACGTTGTAAAAAATATTTCTCCTCGTATGTATCAAAGATGGTAAAAAACATGGTGCTACTCAGATTTTCGATGAACTCTCCGTATTTTCGAAAATTGCAAAATTTCAAATCTACAAAATTGAAGAAAGAAATGATTGCCTTAGACAAAGTTTCTCATAAAAATCAGCACTTTAAAAAAGGGTATTGTACAATTTCTTGGAAAAAACGTAGTTTTCGCTCAAATATTGATTGAAATAGAGTTTATAAAAAACATATTCTCAAAAAATACTGCATTTTTCTATTTTTTGCACAGGCAGAAAATCAAATGTTTACAAAGAGAGGGCAGTTTTTTTCGTTGAACTCTCTCAAATTTTGGAAATTGTAAAAAGGAGAAATAATGCGAGAAAATATGGGTTGTTGTAGCACAATTATTTCATGAAAGTACAAATGATTATATAATTAGACGATAAAACTGAATATTATTTTAAGGTGGTTTGATACAATGATATGATCACATGATACGAGACGATACAATACAATGTATAGTATACGATGTGTGATTTATAATAAGAGTGGGTGTTTGTCAGCGCGTGGAAAGCAGAGCGGGCGGGCGGGCACGCGCGCGGGTGAAGACAATGCATTCGCCAAGCTCTCCCGAAAAATCTGCGAGTCCCGGGCGCGCTGGCCGCCCTTTGACCTTCGGCGCAGCCGCCTGGGAGCCCGGGGCGAGCAGAGCACGCGCCGCCCGCACTCTGCTCCGCCCAGGGCGAAAGGACGCGCAGGAGAAAGGAAAATGCAAAAAACCAAAGTTTGGCGTTATTTACGATGATAATGTGGCGGCTTTTATGAGCGTAAAGATATATAGTGTGTGCTCCGGCCGCGTTAAGGGCAGTGTGCAGGATTAACACGGTTGGGGATATACATAAACTGAATTGCTTAGATGAATAGGCTATGGATATTCATTGATGTGGATTTAGTATCTATGACGGGGTTGATGTGTCAATCAATAGAATGTGGTATTTTCCACTTCCTTTTCTCAGTAGCAGCGTGTACTCGTATTTCTTCTGAAGTCGTCTTCTGAAGATAATTAAACGAAAAGGAAAATAAATAGATATTTGTAGTCTTTAGAAAAGTAATGGTGCTACAACAGCACGCACTTTCTTGCATTTGTAACGGCTACGCAATATTATAAGACCTGCAAAAGTTTTTCCAACCAGCTGATTTTCTCCGCTCTAAGGTTGGAACACACACCCTCGGCGATACCACGCAGTTCACGTTATCCATAACCACCAGTCCCACAGCTAACCACAACTTTCCCGGCGCCTTAGAAAGAAATTACTCTGTGCATATTCAATTTAAAAAAATCAGAGATTATCATCTGGTTTTAAAGAACATGTTTCATTAAGGAGTAAAATTTCTTTGATCAATATTGTAGATATGCAATGATAATTTTTTGTTTCAAAAATGCAGCAAGTTCGCCAAAAATCTGTGACGTTTTAAAGCAACTTTTGCTCTAGTCGAAGAAAAATTTTAGAGAAAAAAAATTCGAGAGTTTGAGTAAATTGCATTAAATTCAAGCAGCAATTACACAAAAACTATATTTTTCTTCAAAAATTTCCCTTGCGCAACCATGGATTCGATTCCCGGTCGGGTCGGTCAACAAAAATAATTGTGCGTTTTCCTTGCAATGCCGCAGTATCTGTTGCTGTGACGAAGACAAAGCTCACTTCTCAGGTTGAGAATGCCATAAATACAGCGTAGGGATGGCTATGTGCTAACCACACGTACCTCTTAACCCTTGGCCGCCAGGCCGTGACGCATCTAGTAGGCCTTAGCTCGTAAAAATATGTTGTGCCAAAATACACTCATACCTACACTCATACCTACACTCATACCTACACTCATACAAACATAAAAATTTTGACACAAAAATAAGAATTATCTAAATTATGTAACTACCGCACCAGATGTGCTCTTTGATGCCTACCGTGATATCAAGTTCGTGAATATGCCGCAAAATCAAAATTACGCGCCAAAAGTGGCGCAAAAGCGTCAATGAGAGGAAAAGTTCCATCCGTTGTAATCTTTAACAAGATAACAAAGTAATTTACTGACAATGTTACATATCGCGTAGATAGCAACATACATTTGCATAGTTAATTTACTCCGAAAACACCAATGGAATAGAAAAATAACGTTAACGCCAGTAATAAAATATTTTATCTCTAGAGGTGAGCCTACTTATTCTCTCTTTATTCTGCAACAGGAAAGTAGGAGCGGGCGACCGCTTGATTGGTGATTCCGGGCGCATCATTAGTCATTAGTCCCGTAAGTGCTAGTCAATGTCATTAGTAACGTAAGTGTAGTGCATGTTTTATATCGGGATGCAGCGGCGATCTTCCCCCGCTGGATGGAGAGATCCCGCACAGACCTACCCCTCGACTTACTGAGTTTTCCCCAACCAGCCATCTCCCACCAGGGACACAAGGGACACGCAAGCAGAGTGCATGTAAGTGTACTCGTAAGGGGTATGGATAGAACAAGGAAGAGGAAGGAAAGACCGCGCGCAGTCCGTGGCCCGTTTGTAAGGGTACTGCTCCGGCATTCGCCTGGAATCCACAGAAAACTCCCAATCACAACAACCGGCCGCTAGAATTCTCCGGCGGCTGTTGAATTCGATCTGTCTACTCGTA
Organism: Gryllus bimaculatus; assembly: GCA_017312745.1. Lineage (NCBI taxonomy): Eukaryota > Metazoa > Arthropoda > Insecta > Orthoptera > Gryllidae > Gryllus > Gryllus bimaculatus. The sequence continues at coordinate 421,789 of BOPP01000224.1, read as the reverse complement.
TCTAGTTAGTGACAAAAACTCTGCTGTCATCGGGACTGGAACACTAGGGCTGGTCAGAGGCCCAGCGGTGACACCGATAGGCGACCGAGAGCCACTGCCGATGCACGGAGGGGAGGAGGCGCTAAGAGGGGGGGCGGGATGAGGAGAGGCGAAGACGCCGCTTCCGTGATAACTCACCCTGCTGCCAATATCGAGTTATCGGCAGCGAGCAGCTAATGACTTGCGCGAGGGATGGCGAAGCGTCACGTGACGCAGGCGATGGCGGGAGCTGCAAGCGCGCTACGTGCCGCACCAGGATGGGCTCTAGAGCGAGAGAGAGCGGGGGTCGAAGGACGCTGGAGGGGGAGGGGAGGGGGAGCGTGGGGTCGGCTCGTGGCAGAAGGGGAGAGAAATAGGTTTTGCCCGTAGCACGTTGCGCCAGAAGCAGAAGTGAAAGTGAAACCTGCAACTTCAAAACACATATGACACGTTTCTAGTCCAAAGCAATGATTTGTCAAAATGTTTGTTTTTTGTATCCCTTTTTGTTGCCCAAACGTAAACAAGCATGAGAGATTATTACTATTATTTCCTGTGGCAAATTATTCCGAATATCACAACATTCTGATATCATCAATAGGCCCATAAGAATGTTAGCGCTTTAGGAAAATTTCATACAACGAGAATTACAATTAACATAGAAGATAACGAAATTTAGTTCCATTTTCTGGATGTGAATAAAGCACACGAAGGACTCAAGCGAAATAACGCTCTACCTTCAAAAAGTTATTTTCGCGATGACATAATTGCATCTGGTCACGTTGGGAGGTCTATAACTATTCAACGATCATTTAATAAAACAAAACATTTAAAAAGTAAAATATTCCTATTAGTAAAGAGAAACTCAACATTATGGATGGAAAACGGAGCAATAATTTCGAAATCTAAAATTTGGCCGTCACTCACCTATGCATATTCAGAGTGCAATGCAAACAGACTCATAAATAAACAAGAGATAATCCAGAACAAATTTTTAATACTGGTTATCAAACCTCCTAGGTTTAACCCTAATGCACAAATCCAAAAGAATTGAGTTATTGGTTGCATTAAATATCACATTAATAAATTATTGAAAAAAAAATTATCTATTGTGTAAAGCTTGTTCTCACAAAAGAACGTTCAACTTTGGCAGTACGTATAAAATAAGGGATTATAATAAAGTATATAGTATTCACTACGTGTGTTATATATGTCATTACTATATTGTAATAAATCTTAAATGTAAGTAGGAATATTATATAGATTCAAACATAGCTCAAGTAAGAGTACTTGTGCTTTATGTGACTGATGTAGACTGATATATCTTCAACTTAAGTTCATATTGTACCAAAGTACCTGAAGGATTGAAAGGGCATGAAATGTTCTTAAATTTCACGCCCCGGGAGCACGATGTGAATCGCACTACAATGAGCGAGAAATTTTCCCATTTTCTTGTAAACAGTGTGATGTGATATTATATAACTTCAAAAAAATTCAAGAATGTGGAGGGGAATTGTAGTAACCGGCTATTCTGAGCGTTGGCTTTCTGAAATTTTCTGGTCAACACCAAGCGAATGCCCGGAGAGAACCCTAATAAGCGGGACACGGACCACGCGCGATCTTTCCTTCTTTTGTCTTCCTCTACTATCACCCATTATTACATACACATACTCTTTTACTTGCACTACGCTACCACACTTTTCAAAAGACCTTTCGAGAGCTTAGAGCTTGTCCCGGCTAGGGCAGTACCGCCCTGAAGGGAGATACCTGGGCGTGACAAACACCGCCGCCGACCTGTAAGTCGGCGCCGAATCTTACCATACAGGGAAGAGATCACCGTCACCTACTGTAAAAACACATGCACTACGCTTACGTTAGTAATAACCATCACGAAATAAGGGAGATTATGGCGAGGGAGATTATGAAATTCAATAAAAAATGCCAGAGAAGAGAACAGAAGAACAAAAGAGAACGAAAGAAAATAACACAAATGGAAAAAGAGAGAAATTTTCAAGGGAAGTCAAGAAGAAAAGTAGAAGTTTTAAACGGGCAAGAGAAATGAAATGGTGATTGGAAATGAAAGGAAAATGAGCAGTCCAAGAGGGCAAATTAACATAGAAGAAAATAAAGGAACAATATACCCCTTACAGTCTACATCAAATCAACACCTCTTCAGATGTACTGAAATAGTTCCAGCACAGTTTCTTATTCAATATATGAAAAACCTTTTAAGATTTAGAATTTTGTAGCAGAAGTACAATACCAACAAATTATTAGAAAACAATTGCTATATTATTTAAGGAAGAAGAAAATATTTTTGACACCCTTGTAACAGTACAACCTTTGTAGCAATAATAATTTCAGAGAAACTCACGGTGTAACAAACATTTGTTTAAAAAGATGATGAACGATATTAAAATTAGTAGAAAAAACTGCCAAACAAGAAACTAATGATTTAAAAAAACAAATCAAAATCACATTCAAATTCCACCAAACTGGAAGGAAGCTGGCTGGTCCTAGGTATCTTCTTTTTAAAACTGAAATACGATAGTTTACGCTAAGCTAAGAAGTCGTGTGGATTTACAAATCCATAAGAATTTGTTTTTCAGACAAGAGCTAGATTATGCAACAGCAACGATATATCAACCACAAATATGTGAAATATTTTTCAGTGGAAAATAATTAGATCATCTCCCCGAATATTCCTTTCACGCATATAAGCGTATCTATTCTTATTTCTTTCATTTTATCCCTCACCCATTTTCTCACAATCGCATTAACTCGATCCAGTAGCTTCAGTAATATATGAGATGAGTTTTCTATTGAATTTCCAAAAACACTACACTAATAGTTTCTCTGAACAATTAGCATCTAAAAACACACCGTATGTGGTAGGAAGTATCATATTAATCAAGATCCATTCATTAAAAGAGTGTTCACAATATTAAAATCGAATTCTGTTAGAGGACGTAATCACTACATCCATCTAATCGATATCTCCCTTCGAGCATATTCGAAGGTAACATCAGTTACTTTACACTTCGCACGCATTCGATCTCGACTATCGATCGCCGGCCGTCAGCAGCTGTCGATCGTATCGACGCGGTGCTTCTCTTCCGCGGCGGGAGAAGCCATGAAAGCAAGAATGTCGGGAACGTCACTCAAATCATACTATCTCAGATAACTTGATAAAAATTTTACTTCCCCCTCCGAGCAATATATATAATTAGAACGAAGCAAACATTGATGAAGTGACACCAGCCACGAGCGGAATCATAATGAAAAGATGTAGATCGCGCAAACGCCGCGCCCAACCCGCGAAAAGAGAGAGGAAGGGAATTGTCGACAGAATTAAACGAACGTTGTTTGGGGGCTGAGGCAGATGATAAAAGTGAATTTACGCTCGCTCTCCGGAATTGAATGAAAGCCTGTGTTATTTGCTAAGCCAGTTGACGCACTAAGGCAACGGCAAAGGAAATAATCGAGTTAGGCGAAAAGGAAAGGACACACAAAACAGGGAATTGGTTTCCACGTGTAGAATGAAATTATGGATCCACTCTTCAGGAAATGACTATCTGTGTATTGTAGTGCGCGAGCGCCAGAGAGCGCGCGTGGGGCCCGAGAGCAGCGCGCCCGACGGGGCGAAAGGCAACCACGAGTGCGTCTTCTGAAAGCTTGTTAGCGGCGGCGCCGGCGACAGCAGACTTCGTTTTCTCCATATGCTTCCACCGCAATCTGGAAGATGCGTTACGTTCCGCCTGGCATCCGAATGTCGACGCACAGTAAGTCTCCAAGCTTCACGTTTCTGATATCCTCAACGTCGAGTGTCAACAAGGACTGATTTTCAAAGCGGCCTGATTGTATTAGGCAAATGTTGAATTAATGCAGGAGCCATACCGTTAGGATTTCGCTATCGACCACTTTTCCGGAACGATATAATCACCTTTCAAGAATGTAATCAATCAGCAAGTTCCTTTCTTTCTACCTACTAGACTTCCTTCCACTTGCAGGCAGATTGCGGGGTAGAAGCTTCCACAAATTTATTCAGCGCTAATAAGATATCTAACGTAAAAAATGTCTTATTTGTCGGAATAATGACATATCACAAAATTGACAGTGCTAAGATTTACCTATTTTACCTAAGTTCTCATACATAATTGCTTTTAAGTATCCGGCATATTCTCGGGCACGTTCCCGCCACAGGCATAATATAAAGAAAGCTATTAGTATTACTTTTTAAGCTCTACTAACGTTCAAAAAGAAAAAATAACATGAACATTATGCAAAGGCAGTGCTAACAATTCATGTGCTTGACACTGCATATTTTGATAGCCCATTCACCATGGTGTTTCTGATACTTGACAGAGCGAAGCTGGATCCTGTATTAACTTGACCCCTTGGCATTTCGTTTGTATATTTGTTTGCTCTACTCGTACGACCAAATGCGCTCCCCTATTTTCCTCTACCATCAATTAAATCAAGAAAAAATTAAGACTTCCTTGTAGTCATAAAAAACAACGAATGTGCAAGGATTGTTAGTACTGCTAACTGGACCCGTCCAAACATTGCGCACTTTGTAAATCTTCGTAATGAATTTCAACTTCCAACTCCTGAACGTGCATTACATCATTATGGGTGCGGTACTGCGCATGAGTAAATATTATAATTAAAGGGCACAGAAAATCAAATAGTCACTTCAGTTTTATCACAAAACACATTTGTCTCTATTTCCTCAAATTAATTTTACACAGATTTTCAGTTTCTGATAACATATGCTACGAAATGGGTGTTGAACATTGTTAGCTCAACCGCCAAAAATGAAATAGAAATTTCAGTAGAGTCGTACTTTGTAGAACACTAATGCTCATAAACAATACTCGATTGCCCTTTGGAACTCAAAACCAGGTCTTTAGGGCCTAAGACGGATTTTTTTCCGAGTTAAGCATCGGGAGAAAGTATGTTGAAGGATGTTGAAACGGGTTGTAATATTTTAGCATAAAGTACGTTGAAAATGATTCGTGGCACAGACTCAAGTTTGTTTTTGCAAATCGCGAAATTGCGAAGGACGTACCCTCGTCGCTATGGCTTAAATAAGTCATCTGAGTAATATAGTAAGGAAAGATTAGATGTTATTGTGTAAATACAAATTTATGGCACTGAGGAGCTTGCAACTACACACCTTGTCTCTCTTTACTCTTCGAAGTGCCCCACCATCACTCTCATTCTTCATTATTACTTAATGCGTGCTATTGAGCGTCACCGAAACGTACTTCGCTTACGCTCGCCATTTCATGTTGGCTAATGTGCACTTTATGAGGCCAGAAACAGCTTCAAAGCTGTTCCTACTTGAGACTTTATTGATGTCGGTTGGCAATATATGTCGGGAAGTAATTTATTCTCTTAGAGCGCCGTTTCAACTCTGTTAAGATTTCGTCACCGTTTTAAACATAAACATTTTAATAAACACGGTTAAACCAATTTAAACAAAATCTACTTCCAGTATCCCGTAAAATTTGCATTATCCAATATGGAATTGTACGGGAAATATTTTCACCTACTTGTTCTACCAAAACTGTCGGATGAGCACAACTATTTTCAGCGAACACGGAAATATCAAAGAAAAGCATTGCTGATCAGAAAACGCCAGTGAATACCAAGATGGTGAATTGAAGGGAGAAAAAAAAAGATTTGCACGTGTGGACAATTGAGGCGGTAGCTAGAAGAAGGGCCTGTATTCCAAAACTGTTTTGAGAACAACGCATTGCAAGTTTTCGATCATTCTACACACTCGTCTGTTTAATGGCTACACACTCGGCTGTTTAATATATTGTAATTATTTTCGAAGTTTCATTTAGAACGTAATTAAATTCTCCTGAATTTCAAAGGTGTGGCGTAAAGAAAAAAATGCGTTATAGGCCCATCTTCTGGAGAAAACTTTATATTTATAATCAAAATGGTGTAAATTATAAATAGTATTAAATTTAAATTTTATTTTATTGTAAACAGCAAATACAAATCATGATGTGGTTTGTTACCCATTTCTTACGTCACAGTTTATCTTGTGAGCTATCAGATTCGAATTCACTTTGTCGACATTTTCAGGGTACACTTCTTGAGTATACTCTTCAAACATTTTTAGTACACTTTTTTGCTTTCTTCCTTTAAATATTCATATAAATCTCGAATATCAGCAACTTTTGCCGGATTAAGTGGATTTCGAATGATAGATTAAAGTGCAATATTCTGAGGAACTCTGTTCATGTAATAGAATATTGTTCTACTAACCTAACGAATTGAGATAAAGTCATGCAAATTTGCTAGGATATAGACTAAAGTACGCATAATTCACTTTTGCATTCTCCGGAAAAAGAGCCTATAGTCCTATGGGCCCCTCTTCTAGCTACCGCCTCAATTAATCACAAAAAATTAATAAAGTGTGTTGTCCAAAATGTAGAAATCCTCGAACGGATGTTTAAATAACTTGATGTTTAACAAGATTTCGGAGAGTTCGGTTCCATCCCCCACTTGTTGTTATTGCTACCCATTTCATTTGAAAGCAATTTCTTATTTCAATATTTTTAGCACTATTTTACATTTCAAATTCACTGCATTAGATCATAAAAAATATTTTCACTTTGTTAACGTAACACTGATGTTTCCATACAATTGGTAAATTTTAAGTTAAATCCACACATTAAAGAAGCAGAGGTGAAGGCTTATTTTAAAATGTTTTTTCAAAAATACATTCAATGAGAAGGTTCATCATTTTGATGCATCGCACCCAGTGACTTGATTTGATATTTCACCCGACAAAAGGTGAAAATAGCCATTTAATGATTACATCACAATAATTTGAATTTTCGGCATTGATTTACTTGTCAGGTTTTTGTAGAAATTATAAACCAAATTTTAAAAGCTGTACATCTCTCCAGTGCGGATGACTTCCGATAATAAATATATCCATTCAATTGATTGATCAAAATTTTCTTGCTTTCTAAGTTCAGGGAAAATCGCTGCAGTGGGCTGTCCGACGAGTCATTTTCTGGGGTTTTGTACCAAACGGTATTATGAATGCATTGACTAATTCTAAGTGTTTCTGTCAAACCCAATAGAAAATAAAATGTAAAATAGCATCCTTCAATGCAGTGGAAATTCTTCAGCTTCTCGTTCCCCTCTAATTCAATTTTTGAGGTATTTTTAAACAAGAGTTAAAATGCTCGTGCGCTCGGCTCAATACCTTTAAATCTTCTCGCCCCACTTCACATAAAACTCCGGTATATACAGTCTATACCGCCGATGGGAGTAGATGTTATGAATTTCTCGATCCTACAGCTCGTAAAGGAGAAAATACCGAATTTTATTGAATCGTCCATTTCGCTTCGTGGGAGTGTAAAGAGAAAAAACGATGTGGAGGTAGGAGGCAAAGGCAGGAACGACACTATTGAATCGCAAATTCATGAAAGTAAAGGAAGTGAACGAAGAAACCTGTGTGTACACACTTCTCGAACTGAACGTGCTGACGTCAAAGTCTTTTGAATTGAAAAACGCAAACATTTTATGTTCAATGGGTTTGCAGTTGCAGTTGTTATCGCGCATTCAGAGCACGCTTGCCTGAACAATTTTGTAAAAAAATCCCCACTCAACGACTCGATTTTCACAATATTGTATTGTTTTTATGCCGTTTCCAACGCATTATAAAATTATTTACTTGATAGGCAAGTTTCATGAATGTTCAGACCAAGCTGTTCCTCTCTTATGTTTACCGAGTAATTCAGAGAAATGTGTTCAAACCCAAAGAACAGCAAGCAGGGAAGCAGTTGTAATTAAATGAACCCTATATCTAATAATTCCCACTAAAATATCGATTCATTCACGTAAGTCGCACGATTGGCCACTATTTAATAATGAGCTAAAGACCAATAACACAGCTTCAGACTTCGTCAGAGGGCATTTAAAGAAAATAGTCTTTTAAAGGAAACGGACACATAATTCTCCAAAGTGAATCATTATTTCAGCGCTACACCTGATTTTTCGGTTTACGATTCAATTATGTATTTATTCATAAAAAGAATAATGAAGTGCGTCACTGAAATCGAGATGAATTTTTCAGTATATCATTGGCCCACTTGTACTTTCAATATGCTCTAAAACGTCAATTTATTTCGTGTATGTCTGAACCTTCCTGATCGATGTAATTTAAATCGCGATAAATAACCAGAAAAACGTTCCTGGGTAAAACTTTACACTGGAGCTAACAACTCTATTAACAATATATTATCATTCTATCGCTTTGAATCAGACGACGAATAGTTAATTGAATCGTCTACTCATAACATTCCACAATTTGGTTCATTATCACATTTAATATCTTGAAGATTTAATATATATATATATATATGTATATATATATATATATATATATATATATAATTTATAATATTTAATTATTATCTTCAATTTTTACCTATGTAAAAAACAACAGCGTGGGTTTTCTTTTAAGAGCTCATTATTGATTAAAGTATGAGATTTTGGAGACTAAAAATCCAAAGTCTACCAATACCAAAAATTAATTTATTCCTGTAATAAATATATTCAGATACGTTTTTCTAACAAGGAGATTTGTCGTGATTTCTAAATTTCACCTTCAAAATAAGAACTTGTTAATGAAATGCTTGAAAATTGTATGAATGACCATTTCTCCAACATGAATTTCTCATGCTAAAAGATAGATCGTAGCACGACCAAAATCAAAATTTAAAAAAATGCATCTAATGACACTGACATGGTTGTAATACTTACGTAAGTAAATAAAATAGTACAATAAATATCTCATTACATGATTTTCAAAGAATATTAGTAAGCGTTTTGTACAAGTATTTTAAAATCAATGTGGTTGTTTTAATATTTAGAAATATTTTGTTCTTGACATACGAATTTGCGAGTACAGCATCAAAATAAAAAGGCTGATAGTAGTGATGATTATTCTTATTGACATTTAATTACACAAAAACCTTCAATCATTTTTGTTAACTGATATGTAGTTATAAGTCCCACGTTTCACAGATGGTTTTATACACAGGAAAGAATCTATCAAGTGGCCGCGTTGTGAGATCAGTCGTTCATATAATACGTACAAACATATCCAGCGGACAAGTGCAGGTGATAATATCATTTTTAACTTAGGATAGCATTTTTCAATTGGCATCATTCAATTATAATTTCTATTGGAGACTAACATGAAGAATAGTCTAAAATATATGTCTTAATTAAAAAATTATTATTAAAAATTGCAAATATAAGTATACTATTATCTGACAACTAGTTTCATCGCAGAAACAATAAAACACTATTTTCCGTCAACTTTTTCACAATGCTTTTTTGCATTTATTTATTTTAGGTCGTTTTTTAAACAACGAAGGTCATTAACAACCACTATTGATTAACATATCAATAGCAGTTATTACAACTTGTAACAATCAGAATTATTAAATACAAAATTATGCACCAGAGATACACGTGTTCGCTTATCTGGTCGTTCTGGTCGTTAAACACACATTCTGATGGCTGACCTTCCAAAGTCTCGCACAGCTCCGTCAGCGCGGCGTAGCACAATGGAAACTGTCCGCGCGCAGCACCTGCAAGGCGTAATGAAGGTCACGCTGTCGCGACACACGTCGCTGCGTTGCTTCAACCGCGCGGAACAACGCACGACCGCCCTTGCGTCCGTCGTCGATGGCCTGCCTCGTGCTGCTCTGCATCCACATGCAGCGCCCTCTGCTTGACGTTCGCTGATAATTCAGGTCTCGCGGGTTGAAGCGCGGTTTGAAGCGCGCTTTGCAAATTAAGACGTCTGTGAATTATGTTAGGAAGCAATTATGACGAGTCAAAAACGCCTCAAGGACACTTTTGCCTCGTTTCTAAGATTAAAAAATTTAATTCTAAGTTCCGAAAGGAACCTAAAAATATAAACAAGACTGGTGACATGAACAAAACCACACAAAATGGTTTTCCAAAAAGTAGAGCCCACACTGTTTATAAAAACAAATAACTATTAACTAAAATAAATATTAACTAAAATAAAATTTATTGAAAATAACTATTCAAATTAAAAACTTTAGCAAAACCAATATTCAGGAACACTGCAATTACATAATGATGTATTATAATGAACCTGCAAAATGCCAGCAGTCTCTTCTTTGGAGTCTTATGACGTTACCTTACCTTACTTTATTGTCTCATGACGTCAACTCTGTCGTAAACTATGACGCACTTACTTCGAGAATTCAACCTGTACGCGCAACACGAGAGATTGCGGATTAACAAAAATATTTGCATGTTTAGTGAACTGTTTCATTAATTTTTTAAAATATTTTTCGAGTTCTTTGTCTCCATTCAAAGGCGTACCTACGTTCTTAGGAACGCCGATGCCGAAAATCCAAATGGGACCCGCTATTGTCGTAGCCACTCGTCTTTATGGGGGGGGGGGTCGGCGCATGTCGTAATTGAGGGACCTTGATTGGAGGAGCTCCGGTTCCGCCGCGCACCACTTGCACGAGCCCAGTCCACGTTTCCACTTAAAATATTTTAAAGTAGGGACAACGGTACGCATTTCTTCGCCTTCCCCTTTAAAGTAATATATCTATGGTTGTAATTCTAAAGATCTTTTTTATCTTTTTATGTCATTTTTGATCGCGCAGCAACCGTCATCAGAGCTAATCTTGCAGTGGCAGGGTAGAAAACGAACCAATAACTTCGTTTCGATCTTCTAAATCGTTTTTGTCTCCAATGCTGCGAGATTTGCTCCTATGATGATCGCTGCGCGATCGTAAAAATATTAAGAATTGAATAATTAAAAATATTGTTACTAGACAACATCGTTTTCCGAAATCAGTAGTGTTTATTCTGCGCATGCCTGCCGTAGTCTTATTTTCGTTTCCCCCGCTAGAACCCCCCGCGCGTGAGTCCACAGCCCAGTCTCAGCCCCCGTGGTCCAGCGTTCCGCTCCTGGCGTCTCTTCTGTCGCAGTCTCACGGCGGCGCCACGCGGCGCTCGCAGCGGCGGTCGCAGTGCGGAAACGCCGCGCTCGCGTCCAGTTCGCTTCTCCCCTGACAGATGGCGCACGAGGCGACGGACCGCGCGGGCCGCGCCGCGCCGCGCCGCGCCGCCCGCGATCCATATTAAAAATCACTACGACTTCGCCCGCTGCTACTTTACGCGACGCTTGCCTCCAGATGAGGTAGCCCGTAGATGAGAGTAATATGGGTATTTCCAGCTATGTAAGAACTGATTTGAGAAGGGTGTTAATGTGAAAAGTTACTTTCCAAATAATCTTGGGTTGAATCGAAGGGCTCTGGTTGCATTATTATTTCGTGCTTCCACGCGCTTCAACTGCTATGGTCATTAGTATTGTTATTAGTGGCTGGCGAGATTCGGCGCCGACCCACACGTGTACTTGCTGGGCTTTTCCTCCACCAGGTATCTCCCAACAGCGAAACACCTCCCCAGACGAGACAAGTTTTGAACTCCTGATCGGTCTCCCGATATGTGTGATAGTGCAGTTCTCGTAGGTTGTGTGTGTGTAAGTAAGGGGTGGGGAAGACAGAGAGAGAAAAGGAAGAAAAGATTGCGGACTGTCCGTGGACCGTTTGGTAGGGTACTGCTCCGGCATTCGCCTAGTGGTGATAGGAGAAACTACGGACAACTACCAGACAGAGCTGCTGGCCGCTAGAACTTTTCTCCCACCAGCGGCTTAATTCGACCTCGCTCCGAAAATCCTACCACCGTAGGAACTGAAACCCTAGGATCCCCAGGCCAGAGGCGAACAGCTTAGGGTAATAAGAAAATGTAAGTCACATCAGTCATAGCAAGTCGCCCACTTTTCATAAATGTCTCTAATTTGATGAAAGCTTAGTTTATCTTCGTTCTGTGCTTGTTTTGTGCATATTTAATAAAAGGTTTCAATATTTATAGTATGTTTAACCCATATTATAGAATTTGCTCGAAGCTTGTTTAGTGATTACTTTGGGAAACCTAGATCGATTTAAATGATTTTACTTTTTTAAAGTACATTATCTCCTGGTATAACCATTTAAATTATTTTCTCGCAAAGAAGCCCAAAGAGGTAACAAATAATGAAGAGTGATCAGTTTGAAGGTATATCAATACTTACATTTAAAATAAATTAATGTTTCATAAATTGATGCCCTACATTGTATCTTAATCAAATATAGATTCTGAGAAACTTTATATGAAACCTCTAAAACATTTTCAAAATCCTCAAAAAATCTTCAAATGTTTTTCTTAATTATCTTTCTCAAACAAATGCAACTTTGGTAACATTTGCCGTATATGAAAACAATATCATATTTATGCGTTATTCCGAAATTATATCTCTGAGTTTAAAAAATTTGAATCGTTTCAATTTTTTCCAAACCTTTTCAATTTCATTATCGATGCCAAGAGATTTTTGCTATAATGAAATCTATTCATTAGCATTAGATTGGCATTGGCATTGGCAGAAACTTTTTGGAAATCAGGTTCCCAGAAATAGCACATTTCCAACAGATTCGCGAGTTTGTTTTAGCATTATAATACTTTCTCATTACATCTTCCAGAAATTAAAAGGAGAAGAGATACCTTCCCTCAAGATAATTGTTACATTTACTAGTGTATGATTTTTTTTCTAATGAAGTAACCGCCAGTTATGAAGCCAAAACTGCTACTGATTTAACGTTATCGATTTTAAACATTACAAGAAAGTCTGTTTCATTAAGTCATGTAGTTTTGAATTGATTTTTTTTATTTCAAGTGAGACACCATTAATTATTTTCTCTTCAATGTATGCCATTGCTCGTAAGTATTCAGGCGCCCGTGGCACGCATATAATTTGCTGTCAGGATATTTCAAATTAGGGTTGTTGTTAATTGTTTTAGCAAGTACAATGTTAGCGGGTACTAGTTGTTTATACACTAGTGTGAATAAGATTCTGATTACTTTCGAAAAGTTTCGTAAATAATTTATCTCCAAAAAATTTTACTGTTTTAAAAAAAATGAATTTTTTGTGTAAAGCTTAATTCCATAATTGACAAAAAATCAATCAATTTTTGTTCGTAAATGTCGAAATCTCAAAACGCGTTCTTTGTTGGAGGGCCCATGGCACGTGCCATCCCTGCCTTACCGTGAATACGCCTCTGACTGCTCGTGTCGTGCATTGTTCCAGCGTCTGTCGCCCGCGCACCCTGTCCTTCGCCTCGCCGAGCTGTGCACATGCGCGTGGCGCGTCTGCCTCGCGCTAATTGGATCCGCGGGCTTCCGGATCATTCGCGGTCGCTTCCGGGCCGCGCGCACCGGAAATGAGGCTCGCGGCTGCGCTGGTCGGTGGGCTGCGCGCGGACTGGGCACGACATAGCACGCGCGTTATCCCTCCTGCGCCGCTGGAGCGCCGGCGGAGTGTAGTTCAGAGCCACCATTGATTCTGTCTGTGCAACGACTATGACCGGGAGCTCGGAAGTCCTAGTCCCGACAGTTGTAGGGTTTTCGGTCTTATTTACACAGCTACACTGATTTAAAAGTAGTGGCACTTCAAGGTCATGAGCTGGAATGAGAGGGAGTAGCATTGTCACCCAATCGGGAGCTCCAATACCAAGCGTTACGTCGTAAGGAAACATCCGAATGAATGACAATGGTCCGCTCTCCGTCCAGCTCGTGACTTTGAAGGGCAACTGTGTTTAAATCGAAGAATAGGGCGTAAACAGCCGCTGTCTGGAGGAGAATTCTAACGGTCTGCTGCTCTCATTGGTAGTTTTACGTGGTTTCCCCCATGAATACCAGGCGAATGGCGGAGTAGTCCCTAACAAACTGACTACACACCACGCGTGATTTTTCCTTTTCCTTCTTCGTCCAATTCTCCCCCATTACGTACTTACACTTTGATGCACTATACAACCACACATGTCTGGAGACCAGAAGGGTGCTTAGCGCTTATTCCATTTGAGTGGCCGACTGAGGGAGATACCTGGAAGAAAAATACCACGCTGTTTGATGTGTGCGTATGGTGGTACCTGACCTGATTTATTTGTAAAAAGTTAAGAAAAGAAAAAAATACTTAGGACCACGTGCATTATGATGGCGGTTTTCTCCTACGCCTTCTCTAGAACATCCTGTGTACTTTAAATGCAAACTTATCCAACCCTCAGACGTTCCTTTTGAATGACGTCGCGGTATAATGAATGATGAAAGTTTAGAGAGTTTATACAGCGGAGGGGGAAGTTTCACGTAGTTATTGCTTTTTCTTCTTTTAGGCGTCAACCAGAATATTGGTACATTTTCCATTTACAAATTTCCATCTATTGTATTAACTTCTTGATAGCATCCTGAGTTGCAGTACTATTGCTGCATGTGGATTTCTTCTTGCATTCCTCGCCTGATCAGGTACAATAGGAGGATGGTAGAATTAGGAAGTACAGAGAATTATGACCGTACCGTCAGTACCGGACCGTTTATTAATCAGTCTGATTACTGAAACGATTTGACACGAAATTAACAGTTTTGGTAAATTTTTATTCGGTCTCACACATGTCAAACTTTTCTTCCCCAAAAGTTTTCCTTCAGGTTTGGTAAGTGGTACACTTCACTGGACTGTAGTGTCATTGGTTCAACTCTTATAGTCATAGTTCTTCGTATCGTCCTATGCAAGAGCCATCGGAGTAGCCAGCGCAGTTGCGCCGTCGTGAGAAAGCTAATGCCAATGGGATTTCACGCTCCGCATCCAACTCGAGTGCATCTCTCCCCAAAACTGAGTGAGACGTCGGAAGCAAGCTCACAACAATTAACGATAATACTGTACACTGATAAGAAGGTTTTCCTATCGATGAGCGATATCTTGGTCAAGCTCAAACTTATGGATCACCTCACCATGAATTAGGGCTAGGATAGTTATGTAATAACTTTTTTCTATTACATTTAAATATATGCATATTTTAATATGTCCACTGAACAAGGCTCGTGCATTATTGAAATCATATTTTTATAGAACACACTTGAACATATTTTGTGAGTCTTTATAGTTGCATAATATTTTGAGCGTATTGTTAGAATTTTACATATTTTGCTATTGTCACGGGAAAATGTTTAAACATGTAATTATTAATGACCTCATTGATGTAGATACTACTTTTTACTAGTAATAACATTATTAATAATTATTATTATTAAGAAGTTAATAACAATAGTTACTTTTTATTAGAAAATGATTATAATTTTTGCAAGATATTGAAATTTTGGCCTGGATATTTTCCCAAGAAGAAAAGCCTCTTCAGATTAATCGGCAAGACCTTGATCGTCAGGCACTGAAGAAACATTATCACAGGAAAAAATAGAAAACTTTAAATACGCGCCAATAATAGCTGTGTTGGCGTGAACGTAGTTTTTCTAGTAAAAATCAATTTTGAAAAGCAACAGAGAATTGTTTCTGTTTTGAAAGCTAAAAATGATGACAATGATGCACTGTAACGGAAAAAATTAAGTGGCTTTCAGCAACAGTTCCACTCCATAATTCAGTTGAGTTTTGTCATAATTAGCATTGTTTTAGAAGATACTGTCAGTGATAAATATAACGGATGAAAATAAATAATTATGATAATTTCATAACTTCGATGAGGTTTTGTATAGAACATATTTTCTTCGTCGTTAATGCACATCTGTTTTAAATCTCATAATTACATACATATTTTACATTTTTTAATATATAACTATCCTAGCTCTACATATAAGTAGCTTGGATAAGGATATGTCTAGGTTTCGAATGCTGAGTGGCTGATCGACAGTATAAAATCAAAATAACGCAATCACTCAGCTTCACACACGTGGGTGAACACTGAGTGAAACATAAGAACTTTCTCAAATTTTTGCTAACATATTATTACAAACGACGGTTCATACATGCCACCTCCCTCATAGTCTCACCCATTATTACAGAGTTGATTATTGCAATGAGTGGAGGAAGTGGCGGGCAGAAGCGGACCTATAAATTATTTAACCGGGATCGAGTTCAGTTCGAATTCCTCCCCATCAATATTTTCAAAATACTACATAAATTGCCAGCTTCAAAAAGCATTTGGATGTGATGCGATTATCGTGCAGTAAACGATTAAAATAAATTTAACTATATTACAAAAACAGTCGTCTTATGGGAGGGACGGAGTAAGGTTACCCCATCCTCAGTTTAAGCCACTGTTGAAAGAAACCTTTACTTCAAGTTTATGAAGTTTACTTTAAGTTGCCTTAACTTAAAATAGTATAACCTGTGATAACAGAAGTAATTGTAACCGAAGAAAACTACCTTATCACATGCACTCCTGAAACAAAAAAACTATGTCCTTCGTAATCTCAAGTACAGTCAATTACAGTAGCTGCTGCAATAATTTGACTTTCTCGGAAAAAGACTCCGAAACAGGTAATTGATAATTGACGCAAGCAGATGGCAAGAAAGCAAAGTGAAGGCTGTTCTGGTTCCGTGAATTTGCGGTCGCTGGAAGGCGTCAATTTTCGTAGATCTCGGAGGAGATCGTTCCGGCCCAGGGTGCGGTGCCACTGTGTTGAACCGAGTGCCGCGGGGAGCACTACAGTCGCCCAGCCGGCCGCTGGCGCCATCTGACGGCTCGTTCGCTGACAAGAACTGATCTCGTAACCGAGTGACTCGGAGAGGGGGGAGGGGGGCGAGAGAGAGTGTGGGTGGCCCAGGGGTAAGAGAGGGGGATGGAGAGGACACTCGTTCAGGTAATGAACATACGTTCCACAACCGTACTGAATTTGTTCCTTTACCGCCGAAGTTATCTAAGAGGGTGAAGGGATTTACGACATTTCAACCTCATCATTGATGCAGTTACAATAATAATTATTGTTGTCGATCTTATTATTATTGTTATTATGTAAAGCTCTGTGAATACTTGTGTTCGCTGGCACCGAATTTATACCAAACAACCAAAATAAACGTTGAGAAAATAAAACAATAATCTACATAGTTCAAACACTAAGAAAAAGAAATTTTAGCTTTCAACTGAACCAAGTTTCGTCATTTTTTTCATTAACTGAAAGACATCGAGTCCTAGGTGTGTTTTCGCTTGCTCTTATCCCTACTTTTACAGTAAACGCACTAAATTTTAGTACCATTAAATTAATAGAATGAACGATTATTTACCGTCAGTTATAGCCTACAAAGACTCTGATAGGTAAGATTATAGTTGGTGAAGGAAAGATAGTGAAATAATAATAAAAATTATTATTATTATTATTATTATTATTATTATTATTATTATTATTATTATTATTATTATTAAGCAAGTTTCGCGTGGTGTATATAATGCTACAAAACTAATAAAAATAATGCAGAAATATTTTATCAATAAATTCTTCAGTTTATAAAATATATCGTATTGACTGATTTGCATCTGAAAATGTTCAAAACAGATAACTAACTCCGTGTGCCCGCCCGGCCGTTCCCCTCCCTACTCCTGGAGCTCCTGGGACACAGACCTCCCTCCCTTCCGGTTCTTATTTCATCCAACGAGGTGTGGAGTCAAGACTCTTGCCCTCGTCCTAGGCTACCGGGGGCTTCTCCGTTTTCTCTTCAAGTTTGATGGTTCTTCTAAGGTAACCAGAAGGGTGGGCTCGGCTACACTGCTAGTTTATGGGTGAAGTATCTGCCAGTAAAGGAATAATATAGATTGATGGGAGATGCATGACGATTTGGTATGTTCATCCATGCCCTGACGCAGGATAACAAAATAATATCGTATCAGGTACATCGTGCTCTTGCCTTGAAGCAATATCGCCTGTGTAGTAAGCACTAAAAGAAAACTGTTGTAAAGGCGATGCATGGACGGGAAAGTCACGCCACATGGAACATCCGAACTTTAGCGGGACAGAAACCCCCGACTCTTCGCGTAGAGGTCGGCATTGCAAGCCACCCTTGACAATTTCATCCGCCTGTATGGGGGCTTCAAATCTTTACATCCGATTTCCTCAAATCATTTTGTGGTACAACATTGTTAGCGAAAAGGAAGCGTGTAAAATGGATTTTAGGTTGTGCAAATACAAAGGTTGCCAAAGGGTCTATAATTCAATTTATGTGACCCACAGCTATATATATAAACAAATACATCATGATTATTACTTTGGCCACAGATGTCTCCAAAATTGTCGAACAACCCATGATGGAATAAACGAAATTCATTTTGAAGAACATAAACTCTGATTATATTTTAGGAAAAGTATTAATTTTCTTACTTTGTGTATGGGTAGTACTAACAATTTACACCTTCCTGTGTACGAAGCCTAAATTCAATATATTTAAATAAAACCTCCTTATTCCACAATGTAAGTTATGACATATTCAGAAGCCAAACATATTTTATTATCATGAAAATACTTTTTGTTATATTTTATGAATATTTTTCACTTTTCTTCATCGAATGCAAAAGGAATGTTACCATAAGTTATATTGTGAATGCGTAGGAAATGCAATGCGTTTAACACTTAAAAATTAGGATATCATTAATGCTTACTTCCATAGAAATGTACACATATTTCAAAACTGTCAAGTCAGATGACACTGTTTTTTTTTAATATCACCCATTCAAAAACAAGCAGGAAGACCACGGCAAACTTCACCCAACACACATTATTATTTTCCGCACTCAGCCATTTACAAGCGTTCGTAATTGCTACATTCGCGATAGCACGTGGACAGTTTCTAAGGTGGGTAATGCCCACTTCTGAGAAACCTGCAGCAATATCCACAACGTCGCAGTTACACCGCAGGACCCGCGAAGTGAGGAGTGAGGAGTGAGGAGTGAGGAGTGAGGAGTGAGGAGTGAGGAGTGAGGAGTGAGGAGTGGAGGGTTTGAGGTAGTGATTGGTAGTGAGTGATGAGTGAGTGAGGAGTGGAGGGAGTGAAGGAGTGGAGGAGTGAGGAAGTGAGGAAGTGGAGGATGTTTGAAGGAGTGGAGGAGTGAGGAGGTGAGTGAGTTGATGGAGTTGAGGAGTGAGGAGTGAGGAGTGAGGAGTGAGGCGAAAGGGCGAGAGTGAGGCGTGAGGAGGCGTGAGAGGCGTGAGGGAGGCGTGAAGGTGAGGCGTGGAGGAGGCGTGAGGAGGCTGAGGAGTGCGTGTAGGGAGGTCGTAGGAGGCGTGAAGGTAGGGCGTGAGGAAGGCGTGAGGAGGGCGTGAGAGGCGTCGTGAGGAATGGTCGGAGGTAGGTCGAGTGAGGTTTTTTTTTATTTGGTTGTGTTTTTTTTTCGTTTTGATGGTATGTTTTTGCGTTTTGAAGTTGAGTTTTGTTCGTTTTGAGGTTTTTTTTTTATAGTGTCGTGAGGAGGCGTGAGGAGGCGTGAGGAGCGTGAGGAGGCGTGAGGAGGAGTGAGAGGAGGAAGGAGGAGGAGTGAGGGAGGGAGATGAGGAGGAGGGAAGGAGTGAGTGAGGAGGAAGTGAAGGAGGAGGAGGAGGAGGAGTGAGGAGGGAGGAGGGAGGAAGGGGAGGAAGGGTGGAGGGAAGGAGAGGAGGGAGAGCAGGAAGTGAGGGAGGAAGGAGGCAGGGAGTAAAGAGTGAGGCAGGGGGAGGTGAGGAGTGAGGGAGGAGGGAGGAGGGAGGAGGGGAGAGGGAGGAGGATGGGAGGAGAGGGATAAAAAAACCGGAAAGGGAGGAGATGTGCAGGAGGAAGGATGGGAAGGAAAAAAAAAAGAAAAAAGGGACGAGGGAGGAGGCGAGGGATACGAGGGACGAGGGACGAGGGAGGAGG
>BOPP01000224.1:295703-401957 GCA_017312745.1 Gryllus bimaculatus | reverse complement strand
GAGGAGGAAGGAAGAAGAGGAAGAGGAGGAGGAGGGAGGAGGGAGGAGGAGGAGGAGAGGGAGGAGGAGGAGAGGAGATGGAGGAGGAGGAGGAGGAGGGAGGAGGGAACTGAGGGAGAGGAGGGAGTGAGCGGGACGAGGGATGTACGACGAGGAACAGAGCGACGAGGTGGTCGGAGTGATGTCACGTTAGAGGCGCCATGTCGCAGGACGACGGAGGAGAGGGACGACGGACTTGATGCTGAAGGCAGATGGCCTATAGCAGGAGGGCGCGATCAGAGACGGTAGCGATGCGAGGGAGCGACGCACCAGCAAGGACGGGAGGAGGATAGGAGTAGGGGAGGGAGCGAGGGAGGAGGGAGGAGGCGAGGACGGGAGGAAGAGAGGAGATGGAGAGGAGAGGTATCCGTAGGAGGAAGAGGAGGAGGCAGGAGGACGGAGGAGGAGGGAGAGGAGGGGAGATAAGCCAGGGCCTATGAGAGTTGTAGAGGACTGAGGCAGAGGATGGGAAGGCAGCCCGACTGACAGGCGGCAGCGTAAAGCTGAGGAGGGGACGGACGGCCGAGGAGGCGAGAGTCCAGCGAGAGTACTACTTTCACGCGTAATAGGAGGTCAAGACGCCGTGACACTGAAGGGATTATCCACGCGGTATTAAATTAGGCGGAGGAGGAGGATGCCAGGGAGGAGGAGGAATGGAGGGAGGAGAGGAGAG
Source organism: Gryllus bimaculatus (assembly GCA_017312745.1). Classification (NCBI taxonomy): domain Eukaryota; kingdom Metazoa; phylum Arthropoda; class Insecta; order Orthoptera; family Gryllidae; genus Gryllus; species Gryllus bimaculatus. The sequence goes on along the minus strand of BOPP01000224.1, from coordinate 401,245 downwards.
GAAGAAGCGGCGTCCCTAGGACGCTGCGGAGGAGGAGGAGTGCGCTGCAATATGACCACATGCGAGGAGACAATCCGAGAGAGATCGCGGCAGGAGGGTTCATTAGGAACTCGGGAGAGGGTTAACGGACAGGATTACTCGTTAGAGAGTAGGAGTGGGGTGAGAGGGCAGGAGGGAGAGGGACCCCAGCGAGGAGGGACCCGAGGACGAGGGAGAATGGGAAGGAAAAGGGAGGAGGGAGGAGGGAGGAGGGAGGAGGGAGGATTCGTGACCGAAGGCAAATTCGAGAGCAAGAGTCAGGGCCGGGGGAGCGCGAGGGGGCGTGGCACTAACCGATCCCCGCGTATTTAAAGGCTTGGCGCGTTATTACTTAAGGTTAGAGGTAAGCGAATGGAATTTTTCTCGTGAAGGTCAACGAGAACAAAATGTAATCCGAGGAAGGCGATGCTAATCTCGACGAGGAGAAGACACACCTCCGCATCTCGTCTTGGAATTATTATTTCGACCCTCACCTTTGCGCAGAGGCACGGAGAATAAATAGATTTTGTTATTTATAAAATTAATGGTCGCAGTTCTTCTCTAAAAGTATAAATATACATTTTAATCAAGCCGTATAAATGTTCAGTAACCTTCGAATTATTACATACATAATTGCAATCGGGATGAGTTCAAACCAATCACAGCGTTTTACGGAGTTCCAAAATGGAAATTGCAGCAAACGGGATAAATATCATATTCACTTTTCAATTTACTTCAATTTTGCAATTTTCAACTGGAAACATAAAAATAATATTATTTGCGGATAATAAAAATCAATGTTTAAATGTTCTCAGCTTTCAAAAATATTCACCAGTTCCTTAACTTGTGTATTTTATTGTTATAGTTATTATAGCAGCCCTCGACACCTAAAACAGCATGTCTGTTGCTCCACGTCCTTCACTTGATGGCATTATCTTAATTGGTTTAATGTGTTCAGGATATCTAAGGCAATGCTGAGAGAACATATTTGTTATTGTAAAGTGCGCTGACACAGGAGTTTTAAACGTTGCCCTCAAGTTTAAATGTCCATTACCATGTTAACTCTATTTTTACATTGCAGGAGTTTATAAGTAATAATTAAGTCGGAGTGAGACGTAAGTAGTAGATCCTACGCAATTTTCTCACATATAGGAAATATTGACACAAATGTAGAGCTTCCAATGATCATCACAATTACAATATACGATAAAAATTACTTAAACAGGTTGAAAAATTACTATATTTTTTTGTATATTATAAAGTAATTAGGGTCCATAGATACATATTCATAGACAGACAAATCTTGAAATAATTTATTTCATTAAACTTATTTCGCAACAGTTTCAGGAATTGTTGTCCCCATCATCAGACATACACACGAGAACTCACAGTGCACCAACAAAGTCTAAGTTGTGTTGAGAATTATTTTCTTTCCACCGCTCTCAGCCACACAACTTACTCGACTTCGTTCATCTCGTTACATTGTTCTTTATCATAATGTTGTTATATCAACATTCTGTAATTTGTTTTGCGATTTCTCGTGTGTCTGTCTGATGATAGACATACCCACGAGATTCCTTCATAACAGACAATTGATAGGCTAAATAGGTGGAAAGAAGTACTATAGTTTTTATTAACAACCAATCGATGTATCAAAATGTCGGCAGCGTAAAAATGTGGTCCGTAATATCGAAATAACCCTACAAGTAGACTAGAGAAAACTATGAATGCAGTTCGCAAGCCTCAAACGCCTCCTGTACATCTGCCGTGTGGACGATTTCATCCGTACGGGGCATACAGCACCGCTTTGCTCCGTCGTGCGCTCTGGTGGCCTGAGTCCGCGCGCGACTCCGTGACCCGCGTGAGGCCGCGGAGGGGAGGGGAGGGGAGGGGCGGGGGTGTGGGGACGGCGATCGACCGCGCCGCTATTTCCGCGCGCCCTTGACACGCGGCCGCGGCCTTCGATGCCCAGCGCCGCCCGGGCTTCTCTCCGCCGTCAAAACTCAAAACGCGCTCCGAAACGCTCTTCCTTCGGCTTGACTAATGAAGGTGGAAGGCAGTACCAGTCGCCGATGGTCGGAGCAAACCGAAACACAAGAAATCGAGGTTTTAAGATGAATATTATGATAAGAGTAAAGGGCGATCCTATATTCTAGGGGCTTCCGGGTCTACCAGGCGGTGTCCCGAGGAAAAGTATCAATCAAGTTGAACTACATCAAAAATAATTTTAGCCCACATTTTTTTCGATGTCATACATTTTTCAAAATTTCATGTAAGTGCCAATTACGCAATCTCTTGGTCGACGTGTAGCATGGGTGTTCTATGGTCGCTTGGCAACTCTGATTTTCTAGATCGTCGGGTAAATTAACGACAGCAAAACTTGTGTCCTTAATGTGTCCACAATACGTCTCGAAGACAAACACTTAAGCTTAAACACTATTCCGAGTGGCATAAGATGGACGAACAAATTTGCTATGTGTAAGTAATCGATGGCACTAATTTGGAATATACGGACACATTTTCGGAACGCTAAACAGGCAGTGGCCATGTGAGAAGTGTCAACATTTTATTAGAAATCGAGAAATTTGGGAAAATAAAACAACAGTTTCAATTGTGACCCATAAATAAAAATATTTGATTCTATTATTTCTCATATTTTTATACAACGCGTTCCGGCTGGCTTCTCATATTCAGTGCGTCCCTACGTACATCATATTTGACGTCATGAGGCGAGCAAAAATAAAAGCCCGGTATCACGCACCCCCTTTTAGAAAAGACAGTTTTTGCTGACCGTGGACCGCATTTTCGCAATTAATTATTATTATTATTATTATTATTATTATTATTATTATTATTATTATTATCCATACTTTCTTTTCAACATTTTTGGCTGCTTCTAGTGCTGCTGCTGCTAGCTAGGCCACTAGTGTATAATTAATAATTATTCAGTACACGCCGACAGTATCTGCTGCTCTTTAAATAAGACTCGATTTATGTCAAACATAATTATGTATTTTTGTTTTGTTTGGACAATAATTTGAACAAGCCTCTATCAAACACAAAATGAGTCACAAAATAAAAGTGACTATCAGTGACTAAAGGGAGTTCTAGATGATCATAAAATATTTATAATTACATACGTTGACGATAGGAAAATATACTTTTTAAAAAGGAAAACATCTAATCCAATAAGATATATACATCACTGAAGTATAACTAACTGAACTATCACTCAGCAATATTTGGAAGAAAATAATATGCTTGATGAAAATAAAATAAGCGAACAAATGGTCATACCCATTCCATTATGAAATGGACGATGGTAATATTTGGTACTTCGTAGTACTTTTGAACTTTTATAACTTAGAATAAACATATTTTTAAGAAACTTTTGAAGTCTGTGAATTTACATTTATTCTCCTCTCGAAGATATATAAAAATATTTTTACAATAAGCAATAAAATTTCAATTCACTCTCTCAAAGCTTTTTATTTTCAAAACGTTAAACAAGCTTTTGAGGACATGAAATACAAAATTCATCGACCTGTGTATCAGGTTTGAACGTTTCCTTGTACCCTACACAGAAAAGTAACAAAACTCTCACCACTTTCCGGTGAATGTCAACTGCATTAACAAGCTGTAGAATGGAGAGAAAAGTGGATGTAAAATAGCTAAAGAGGCATACAGTGTGACATCTTGCCTGGACAAGTGAAGAAGAAAGTAATAATTCGCCTCATCGCCATCTCCTGACCTTGGCATCCCCTCACAAGACTACCTACTTCTTAAATCATTTCCTCTACTCTTCCTGCAGTTGTCTGGGGACATTCCATGCCGCATGTGCAACTTTCTCGCGGAATCCTTAACTTACGTCCATGTGCAGGTAGAGGCTGGATTTCGTGATAAATCAGAGGAGGTACACGATGCCCTCCTGAGATTGATTGATTAGTGATTTCTGGCGCATTAACTGCTAAGGTCATTATTCTCGTAAGTGTAGTGCGTGTTTTCATCGCGGGAGGTGGCGGAGGTCTCCTCCTGCTGTATGGCGAGATCCGCTGCCGACCTTCGTCGACCTGAAAGGTCTTGCCCAAACCAGGGATCTCCCACCGCCGGGACACCGCCTCGGCCGAGGCAAGCTCTGAGCTCCCGAGTGATCTTCTGACAAGTGCGATATTGTAGAGCATGCGAGTGTAAGTGTGTAAAGGGTGAGGAGAGGACAAGAAGAGGAAGGAAAGATCGAATGTCTAGCCAGGGTCTAATATCCTGCCAGAGTCTGGACTAAAATCCTAGGACCTTTCCGCCTGAGTCACTGATGTGACATCACTTGATGCCCTAAGCCACCTTTGGCGGTTCCTCCCGAGATGTAATATGCACTACCTTTAAGGAATTAATTATCTAGGTTCCTCTTGCTCTCGGAAGTAAGAAATACCTATTCACACCCACACCATTCTTTCGTATTTCTGAATCTACGCTTCATGTGAAAGATAAAGCGACGGTCAAATTAGTGAGTAGTCTCATTATTACTATAGCATGTTAAGCATATTTTAATTCGTTTTCTCATGGAACTAGTCACTACAAACCTGCAATATATCATGCTCTAATGCAATTTTGGTACAATTTTTAATGATAATACAGCATGTTTGAAAACATCTATGCGCCTCCGTGTTCGGAAAACACCTAGCCATTCTTGCACCTTTTTAATTGATGTTATCATTATTATCTTCATGACTCATGGCCTTGATATGATGATGACGATTGCGTATCAATGATCTGGTAGATTCCCCGGACAATTATGAAATATACTAAACAATTATTTTAGATTTATTATCGCATACGTTGTAATCACAAGGTGAAATGATACATGTCTTACCCATGATTAGAAATACTCTCCCCCCCCACACACATCAGCTACCAATAATCAGAAAGCTGCTACCACCTCCGCCAGTTAAGTCGACATTAATAAAAACAGCAATAACAAAATTTAAAGCATTTTTTGAAATTTCTCTAATTTTGTCAGTCAGATTTTGTCACACAATGTCCGTCAAAATAGCACTATTCTTGTATCCGTCAAGTTAACTGGTTTGTTGTATTCCATATTTTTGGTTTGCAGTAACACAGTTGCTAAACATGCGATTTCGTTAAATCGATGAATTTAAACTGAAATTAAAATGAACAGATTACCCAGTACATCACAGCAAAACCTTCAAGTTAGGATTTTACGTTCACCCTGGAATTTATAAGGTTTTTCGCAATGAAACTGAATACACGAAATGTCTTGCCAGAATTTGCTTTCGTGCAACCCCAGAAAACGTAAAAATATCAACTTTGATTGCAATCATAATTGCAGCTACAGACTGGTAAACATAGTGATTATATATTTTCAGAACTTTGCAGTTGTTAATGTCTCTTGAAAGATGAAAGTGTGTGATGTGCAACTCTGAACTGTTAAAAGCTCAGAAGCATCTTATGATATAAAGATTTTTTAAACGCCCTCAGTCTTCCGTTGTTAGAGAAAGTTCTTTCCATTTATCTTTGTTAATTTATCTGCTCGCGCATACAAACTGTCAATGATTTTAATTCTATTGGTATCAATCTAACTCTCTTACAACTTTCTCAGCATAAATATCTAAATTAAGAAAATCGTATTAATTATTTTCAATTATACTCGACATTCATATTGAGTTAAAAACTTTAAAACATATTTCCTTAAAAAACTATTACCCGAGAAATTTCCATCCCTTCTGCCTTTAATTAAAATGTTGTCTTGCCATCAATCTCTCGTCTCCATAAAAATCTGTGATGTGAAAACGTGTTGAACAATGCCAAGCTATTTATGCCTATATTTTCGGAAATCCTCCTTACATTTAAAGCTTGAAGCATTGAGAGTCAGGCATATCATGACAATTTTCAAAGCAAAGGACTGAGGAAAAATAAACATGAACCATACAATCGTGCCCATACAAAGTCTTCCCATAAAGAAAACTGCACATTGAAGCAAGCCGGCGTATCCCTCTGTCCGAATTTGATTTCGCAAAATGTTTTTAAACTTTAACAATGAACATCTTTAAATATGTATTAACAGTTTGTTTAATATTAAATCACTTTACTTCGTAATCAAACCAAATTCGCTTACTTATAAAATTATCCGTAAGTGTAATTTTTATTTACATTTTAAATAAAGTGTATTATCATATTATTAGAACAACAATATGCATGTAAAGTTCTTAATTAACTCCGAAACATTCCACCTTTCCTACGCTTCTCCTCATTTCTTCAACACTACCTGTAATCATTAATAATTCAATATAGAAAAAGATATCTCTGATAAACAAAGAAGAGATGAAAATTTCGAGACGCATCTCATTAACTTTTTACATTGGAGTGGACTTAGTTAAAGGGAAAGAATGTCAGATTATTATTTTGAAACACATACACACTTTCAGAGGATCATACCGAGACACACATTTAAAATCGATCAGAAATGTCTCACCTTCTACAATATATTTCCTGTGGTCACATTAAAACACAGATTAACATTACAACAAAAAAGCAGAATTTCCAGTTCAGCAACTGGTAGCTTTTTTTCAAGAAGATGGTGGCGATAGGTCGATAGTTCAGGAACCTCTGTTGTGGTGGCGAAGGGCGTTGAGCTAAGTAGCGATTTTCTGCGCCCAATTGACGCGTGGAAAGGCAGACACGAGGCGGCGCGTAGCCCGGGGGAGAGCGCCCCGCGCCTCCACGCTGTTACCGGCGCGAGGCCTTGGCTTGACCTCGACGGGCGGGTCAGCGGGCGGGCGGGCGGGGGCGGGGGCGGGACGGGGTCTGAGCGGCACCCTCTGCCCTCGAGGCTCCCGATCTCTCGCACACGCCGGGCACTTCCGCCATGGGTCAACCGAGCTGCATGAAGGTGATTTTTGTTTAAGAGTCGCCGCTTTGGCAGTCAAGTTGAAAGTTAAATCGCTGACACGGTTTCAAGAAAGACAACGATATACCCTCATTCTTATACTTAGGGTTCTCAAACTATTGTTTACCGTCATACGAATACAAACCAAACTTTCATGATACGAGAAATATTCTTATGTCTTAAGACGTATGCTGATTGTGGTTTTAGGGCGCTTCAGTTGCAATGGTCAGCGTAGCTTGTGGAATTTAATGGTCACAGAATGAGAATGTTAATGGCGTGCAAATAGAAATAGGAGGGGAAGGCACGATGGCTTTTTGTTTAGTGTGCACCTTCTGGGTACACATGCAAGTGATTAGGGAAACCACCGATCTCTACGGATTAGACAAGACGGCACATGAAATAGATTCCGTCAGGCATTACTAACTTATAAACTCGCTGATGTTGGAACATTCTGTGCAAACCGGCTCCAATTTCAGAATCGGACACACAATATTTCTATCACTGGCACGCTCGATCCATTAGATATAGTCTTTAGGCTTGCCGTTATTCTATTGGTTCATGTCGCTAAAGCCACATTCCCAAATGTAAGTGTATTTTATCACAAGCGTAAGTTTTCACCTGCAAGCTAAATTATTGGTACAAAATCATCCAGATGGACTACGATGCATGACTCGGGAAAGCACAAAAGTCGGCTTAAAATGACTTGACAATTAGTTTGACGTCAGATGTAAACAACCAAAAGGGCAAAATCCAACGTAATCGGAACGACTTGAATAGAATAATATAGGTGTAGAGCATAAGTGAAAGATTAAAATCAAAATTAATTAAAAATACCATTATTATGCTGTATGAAATTGATAATAAAAATTGAAAAATAAATGTTCCGATAAAGAATAATTATAGAGGTACATTATAAGTGTATGTATTATGCAGGGGTATAGAATTATAAATGTCGAGGTAAAAAATAATATATTAAGCCCGCAATGGAGATTAGAAGGCAAAAATTTAGAATTGGACTCTTTTTCTCTGTACGCCGAGAACCTTTATAATGACATCATACAATAAAGTCATTAGGGAAAACTACTCCATTCTAAATTAACACGTTTCGTTAGTCCGTGCTTAAGAACACGCATCTTAAATATGCAAACACACCTGACTCGAATTAAACTATAATGTCCCCCCTCAAAACATAACCACGGTGTAGAAAACGATTTCCCACCGCGATAAATTTGTCGCGGCTTTCGCATAATTTAATTAGTTAGCTGCTGAATAAGATAATTCAACATCCGCAAGGACAACTGCCTCGTTGTAATTCTGGAGGAGATTGAATCATTCATGTCTGCGGCGTTAACGGTGTGCGTGCGACGGTAATGGCTTCGCTGCGTGAGGACATATAACTCGCGTGGGCGTGGGCGTGGGCGTGGGCGTGGGCGTGGGCGTGGGCGTGGGCGTGTTGCACCCGCGCCCACACGCAGGCTGATCTCGGGGGAGGGGGTTGTTGCGCAGATAAAATTCATGACTAATGGCCGCGCGTACGGTTAATTCCAACGTTTGCATAGTGTACGGCTGGCGCAAACGCTGCGCGTGGAATCTCGATTATTTCCGAGGAGAAGCATTCCCCATCGCTCTCAGGGGGCGACCCGGAAACGCCAGTTGCGGAGGACCCTTGCTCGCAATCCCTCACGTCTAACTTTTTCTTCCACCTTGCTTCGCTGTTTCCAACCTTCAGTTCTGCACGTTTAATTTTTGGTCCTTTCTGTTTACCTTTCTGTTCACTTTCATTTATCCCTGTGTGGTTATTCTGAACAGTTCCGTCCTGATGCATTGCCCCAGAATTTCCTTTTTTTTCTGTTTCATATGTCTCTTTTGTAGTTCTACCTGTTTCTAGCAATCTCTTCCATACACTTTTGGTCGGTTGTTTATTTCCACCACCTTCATTCATCGCTTATATCTGTACCATACCTTCTCATCCGTCGTAACCTGAATTTCTAAATGGAATAAAGTAATTTATTTACTGATTTCATTCATATTGAACAGAGAGAAGCTGCATTTAAGGATATTGTATCATTACTCAAGGTCCTTTATCTTCTCTCTGATAATCACGCCCACCTTTTGACTCTCACATTCTGTCTCTTCTTTCCAAACTTCTTCCGCATGATCTGTCTGGTTTTCATCTGATTCTATTGTCCTTCACATTTTTTCTACCATCTTTTTCTATTCATATCTCACCTTTCTCTTAAATTTTTTGTCTGACTTGACCAACTGATATCTAAATGAAGTATTGTAAATTAGTTAACGTGTCTATTCTAGTGTGTGCGAAGAAACTATGCGAAAGGAAGTGTTCGGGTACATCTCCATACCTCTCTTCCTTATATCAACTTCGCTTTCGTAGCACTTCCTGTTTTGTGGCTTCTTTTTCACTTGTTTACTTAGTTTCTGGCACTGGCCTTGTTTTTCGTCACCTTTGTTCAACTCTGCGTTGCGTATATACACGTTTTTTTCTTTATATGATCCTAAGCTTCACCATTATTGACGAATTTGTCAAAACGTAAGTAAATTATTTATTAATATGCTTGATTCATGTACAAATAACTCTCAATTACATAGTGCACATTATAACTGTTTATTCCCTCGATAAATAATACTAATCAGAATAGGAAATGAGCACAAAATTTGATTGAAAAGAACGAATTTTTGTATCGCAGTATTTTTGTTTACGTCAAACAAATATGACCCCAAACTACTGGAACATCAAGACGCGGAAAAGCTAGGTTAATTAGATTATCCTATTGTTGAAATAAGATTTCTCCTAGTGAAAAGCATCTTTAGCTAGGAAAGTTAATGCGCTCTTTAATCCCACGCCCAAGGAAGTGTATGTCACATTTTTGTGACGCCTCCAAGCTGCGAGACTAATTTTTTTCTAACGAGTTTGAAATTCCTTCTTCGTTCGGATGCATCCATTCCGCGTTTCGCAGCACCAGATCTGCACGGGGCGTCTTCGCGACTCAGTGCCCCGCACGGGAATGCATTCCTTTCCCGTATCGCCTCCATCACCCGCCGCGCAGCATCCTCGGCCCACATTCGGGGCCGTCTTTGCTTTACTCTCCCTCAATTAATGAGGAAAAAACGCATTTTCCACACAGGTGCTCGCGCCCGCGCCTGTGCATGCGCCTCGCTGGTACTTGCACTCGCTGTTGGCGTGTACTGGCGTCTCCACTATCACCTGTAATAGCAACTCTCCTACATTTTTTATTGACGTGTTTCTAATACACAATATATTTACAAGAAATAACAGGAAAATTGGTTCTAGGAGGAGACGTAACTGAAGATGACATAACATTTTTTATTACTTGCTGAAGTTCCCTATGCTGACAGGGTTTTCTTAGAGAAGTGAATTAGGGGAATTAGGGAATTAGATAGGAAGATGAGTGAATCTATGTAAGTGGCATCCTCGTTCTCCTCTGTTCTTTTCCGGTGCAACACTCTTTGGTCTGTCCTGCTCCGGCCCGCCCCGCCCCCTCCCCATTCAGCCTGACCTTAGCCTTGCCCCGCCCCGCGGCCTACATGCTCAGCTTCCACCCGCCCGCCCCCTCCTCACGCAAACCAGTCTTCGCCTCGTCCCGCGATCACCGTTGCTAGCTCTATCATTGCTATGAGTAAATGCAAACACATGCATTGATGCATACTCCAAACAAGTTTTCAGTATCAATTTTAACCTTCCTACTAATGTTTCTCGAATGGTTCAAAATATATTCAGAAAGAAACTTATGGCTTTAAAAAATACTTAATTATATTTGGTGAATTGACTCTCAATTTTCGAGGTATTAGCGGAAAACTAAAATAGTACACCATTAAATTTTACACGTAGGCTTCCGCGGCTCGTTCCATTACTTCTAGGCTGTCCGGGTGACGCCGCGTCGTTGGCAGATAGGCCTATCTGCCAACGACGCGGCGTCACCCGGACAGCCTAGAAGTAACCATTAAATTTTGATAAGGGATAGGAACTAGAGATGGGGGTAGTTTTACGTAATCTCATAAAGATGGTAGTTTTTCTATTGTTTCGAAAGTTATATACACCAAATTTTATTAACATCGGTATAAAATTATAGTATACGTAGTATAGATATTTATTTGGAACAAAGATTCTTCTTTAGAAAATACAAAATGATTGTCTAAAAAAGTGGTCTAAATTAAGCCCGAAAAAGACCATTAAGAGAGATAATTAAGTGAAAAAGAACATTTTTAATCCGTTGCACAGTTCCCGAGACTAATCCTGACAATTGCACAGTCAAAAATTGTTAAACTACTAAAATTTGGTTTTAAATAATGCAAATAACTGTTTGTAATCATTAAAAGTCAGACATTTTGAAATAACAAACACTCCGATTTTATTTATATAGATTTGTTGAAACGCAATGGTACGTCTAATATGTGGCAGCATTAAAATCACTAGATTGCTTCACTGTTGCTTGAACCTCCCTCTTGAAACCAGTTTTATATTAAGATTGAACACTTCTTCGTTTCGATGCATAATTTATATACAAGTAGTATAACGAAATTCTGAGGCAAGGTTTTAGTAATTTCGGAAAGTGTGTGCTCTAGTTATGCACTTGTGACCTAAAAATACAGGCCGTAATTGGCCATGAAAGGGAATGAAAAACAAGGGACATAGGTACCGAAAGATATTCGTTTGTCTTATTCCATTTAATATCAAGGTAATTAACTACAATAAAATATGAGAGAGTAAGAGGCGAGCAAACTATAATTCTTCGTCACAAAATGTATATTTCTCAATAAAATAAGCATCTTGTGGAATATTTTTGAATTTGCGTACCCACATTCGTAATTGTGCGTAGCCCTAAATGACAATATTAGATAAACGCATGCACGAGGGCGCGGTTTTGCCTGTTCAGAAACTAATTATTCCGCACGAGGCGAGGGTAAGACGAAAAGGTTTCGCATTCTGCGAAGGCGACAAAACTAAAAGGGCGTAAGAAACAGGATAACACACAGAGAAAAGGGCAGACGCAGCCCTTATGTACATTCTCGAAACTAATAATCACCACCTCCTATTTCACAAAATTGTTGGCGTAGTCGGAACCTCTTTATTCCAAGCGAGAAAGAAAAAAGTGCACAGAAGTTGGTTTGCCGAGGGCAGACAAGGGCAGAAGTCTCACGAAAGAAATATGCAAATGAAGGAAATGTGCAAATGAAGGGGAAGAGCTGATTTGCTTGAATAAGGAAAAGTAGGGGTTCAGAAAGGGCATAGTGAAGAGTGTAGATTAAGAAGTCAAGGATGTAAACATCCAAATAAGGGGCAAGACGAATGTAATTTGAGAAGCATGTGGTTGAATTGATACTAAAAAGTAACCGAATCAGGGAGAATTATAGGAAGCGAAAGACTTGGATACATCGTAAATACTATTGCCTTATGTACTTTCAAATACTGTTTTATGACATGTGATTATTTTAATTTATTTACCTTGTATACAAGCAACTAGGTGCACAATCGACCGTTTCCACTTACAAAACAGATTGGCCGTTGGCTCACGTGACACGTTGAGCCAATCTTGTGCTCTCGATTGTTGAGCGTATCTCCTCGGATATTGTGGTTGTTATGGTATAATTGTTGACAAAATAATGGATTTGAGTGTTTAATTTTTGATGTGGATGTGAACGTGAGGTAACGGTACCTGAGTTACTCGTTACTCGTGTTACAGTTACTCGTGTAACTTAAAGAAAAATTTCCGTATATTTTAATATTAAATCATTCATATTTACTGCATTTTCATCTTTCTTTCTGTTAAATAACTTGCTTCATATTAGCAAATGCCATTTTATTCTTCCGATTCTTTTTTATGACATTTACAATTTTTTTGTGTTTGATATTTCCAATATTTTTCTGTACATTCTTGCCTTATTCTTTCTATTACACTTTACACCAATATATTCATTCACAGACTAATCTCCACCACTAAAAAAATCACAGATTAAATAATGTAATTTGACATTTTTTATATTTGTATTCTTATTATTCTATTAGATGTTGAAACGAAAAGAAAATGCCAGTTGAAAGGCCACCAGAGCTGTCCTTGTATTCTCAGAAACGTGGTGTGAAAAGGGAATTTTTCTCTCATCCCTTCAGTCTCTTAAATAACGTCAGTGGTCTCTCTCTTAAGTAACGTTCCCTCAAACATCCACCCCCAACTCCCATTTCCTCGTTTTGTTTCCTCCCTTAAAGTCTCATATAACATGCAGGCTCATCTGTTGAAAACAAATTAGACCATAAAGGAGACGGCTTTGCTATTTCAAGGGTGATAAACTCGATGAACTTCTTAGTCGTTAGGGCGCTTTCATTGCTCGTTAGTCCACGCCGCATACCACGTGTTCTTTACAGTTATGAATCGCATTGATTTATTAGGCACTGCAGAAAGTCATTGCGAAGTAGGAAACTTGGAAATGTAAATATAATTAGTATGAGGAAGACTCCATAATCTTGGAAGGGTAGTAAAATTGTGGAGGGTAAAGAAGGGATTATTTCTGTGTAACTACCAAAAAGCAGTATTATTGTCCTCTTTAAAACGTTGTTTCAATGTTACCACTCTACTAGTATTTATGATTTCACTTCACGAGCAGATAAACTTGGAAATATTTTATTACTATGTAAGGTAAGAATAAACTTCTTACTACACTCAGCATTCCAAGATTTCATATCTCTCTCTCTCTCTCTCTCTCTCTCTCTCTCTCTCTCTCTATATATATATATATATAGTAATATATATATATATAATATAATATATATATATATATATATTATATATATATATATCTCTATCTATCTATCTATCTACTCTATCTTCTCCTCTATCTATCTATCTAATCACCTCTATCTATTATCTATCTATCTCTTCTTCTCTATCTATCTATCTCTCTCTCTCTCTTTATCTATCTATCTCTCTTCTCTCTCTATCTAATCTCTCTCTATCTATCTTCTAATCTATCTCTCCGTCTGATCTATCTATCTATCTATCTCCTCTAATCTATCTATCTATCTTATCTCTCTCTCTCTATCTATCTCTCTCTATCTATCTCTCCTCTATTCTAGCTCTCTCTATCTATCTCTCTCCCATCATCTATCTCTCTCTATCTAATCTATCTCTTCTCTATCTATCTATCTCTCTCTATCTTCTAATCTCTCTCTATCTATCTATGCTCTCTCTATCTATCTATCTCTCTCTATCTCATCTATCTCTCTCTATCTATCTATCTCTCTCTATCTATCTATCTCTCCCTATCTAATCTATCTCTCTCTATCTCATCTCTCTCTATCTATCTATCTATCTCTCTCTATCTATCTATCTATCTATCCTCTCTCTACTATCTATCCTCTCTCATCTATCTATCTCTCTATCTATCATCTCTCTATCTATCTATCTCTCTCTATTATCTCTCTCTCTCTCTATTATCTATTCTCTCTCTCTCTACTATCTATCTATCTCTCTTCTGTCTTCTATCTATCTATCTATCTATCTATCTATCTCTCTCTATCTATCTCTCTCTATCTATCTATCTATCTCTCTCTATCTATCTCTCTCTCTATCTCTCTCTCTATCTCTCTCTATCTATCTATTCTCTCGGTCTCTCTACTATCTCCTCTCTCTACTATCTATGCTCTCTCTATCTATCTCTTCTCTCTCTCTATCTATCTCTTCTCTATCTATCTCTATATATATATATAATATATTATATATATATATATATATATATATATTGAAACGAGGACGTTTCTGCATAGTAACATCAAGATTGATTACTATTCTATTAAAAGAAGCACTGAATCGATCAGCGTAGTAACGCGCCGCGGCCCGCCGCCGCTTGCACCCAACGTCAATTCGGGGGTAGACGGGGCGAGCGAGTGACGTTTGGGAGTAATCGCAGAGAGGCGCAAAGCGACACGGACGGGCTGTTGCTGCCTTAAGCAAGTTTTAGTAATATATACGCCAACAGTGTGGAATTGATTGTAGCCACTTAAGTTAGGAGATTAGAGGTGATTAAAAATTGATATCAGGTGATTAGGAGAATGGAAAGAGCGCGTCAGGCCGGGATCAGTGAAACATTAACTTACTGGAGTTTGAGTGGCCGCAGACACGACGTTCATGTCCCGCCGGGTGTGATGCAGCAGCGGCGCACCGTGCGAACATTCGAGTGGGGATTGAGAAAGACTGCTGGTGATGGAACGCCGACCGGACGGCAATTGCCGCGTTGTGTATGTTAGAATGTGATATTGCTTGTATGGCTGGGGGGGGGGTGGGACCCCGCGGCGAGCTCGTTGGCCATGCATCGGGGGGGGGGGGGCCTAGCGAGTCGCCGCCGAGGGAAGAACTGATTTCCCGACAAACTTCGGGGCGTACCGAAGTTTGGCCCGAACACGCCGCCGCCGTTGCCACGGCGGCTCCGCTCGCCTCCAGCCAGCCGGTGGACATCGAAAAGCCTCAAGGTAGCGTTCCTCGTGCACGAATCATTAAAAGGCCTTGCGCAACTGCGTATTGTAAGAATTTTTTGTACATAGCGTTTCGAATGCATTAAACTTTTAATTTGCACAAAAGAGTTTCTTCGATCCATTCTTCTAATGCAGCGTCAAACCCACTTGGAAGCCATTCACGAGAAATGTACCCGTCCTTTATATCATTTTATTTGTCGTGAGAATACCGTTTCCCAGATACGTCACAATATAAATATAATTGCTTTGCGATTCGGGGATTTATCGACAATTTCCAAAGCACTCGAGATATTACCTATGACAATTCGGTCGAAGGAATTTCCGTACTATTCATATACTCGCTTTCCACGCTGTTTGATGACGGAGAGTATTTCATTCAATATCGCACATGTGTAGTATTCCGAGCGCTTGCTAGTTTCTTCTCTCCCGCAGCCCCGCACGTGCGTGAGGGTTACGCCCTCAGCATCGCCCTGCGGGGGCTCCTTGACGCAAGTTGGCCAAGTATTAGCAGCTACGCACACACTGGAGTCTAGTTAGCAAATTATTCATTTGAGGCACGCGACATACAACAAACTTCTAAGGCCTTAGAATACAAAATTTATATTAGATATTCTACGTACTCGACATAATGTATTTTAATATATTACATATCAATGAAGATGAAATAGTCCGAATTTTTAGTTCATTGTACCCAGGAACTTTATAAAATGACTGATTTGTTTATTCATGCTGGGAATCAAACAATCTTCAAGTACGTATAACATGTTAGAAACTAGCTGAGCAACTAGATCTCAAGCGTCTTTTTTGTCTCACTTCTAACATCTCTGTTACTCAAAACCGGTACCCATGTTTTGCTCTTCCGCGGAGGTTTTGAAAGATGATGTTCTGAATTTATAAACCAAATGTTTAAGTGTATTTGACATTCAATAGCAATAAACACTAAATTACATTGTTAGCAAAACTCTTATCGTATTTTCTTGAGTTACGTGAATTAAAAAAGTACTAAAATATAAGCCCAACAAAAAAAGTTATTCGCATTTCGTTCTTAAGGTTCCAAAAATCTTTACTTCAAAGCGAACGAATATTAAAAAAAGAGTCTCACAGGATGTCATGTCGCAATACATAAATAGGAACAACGCGGTGGTAGTTTGAAATTGAGATAATTGTCATTGTTGGGCGATATTTATCGCTGTATGGAGCGCTGAATGCAAGTTTTGATTGTTGATTTCGTGCTGTTTAAAATAATTATTTTCGTACAAACGTTTTATGATGTTCCAGATATAATACTTAAATGTTAAAAGGCGATAGATTTAAATTTAATGTTTATGCATTCATAAGGTAATGTGTTGGATGGTCTTCAGATCTGAATGTTTAAAGTATAGACTTATTTTACTTCTAAATGGTTTGATTGCAAATTAAGCTATATCCACTCAAACATTTACAAGCGCACTTCTATGTAATCAAAAAGCTATGTTTAATGCAAGGGCGTGCGAAAGTATACTTTCTTCTCTGTATAATGCGCTGAGGATACTGTAAAGTTGTGATTTATTCACGTGTTTTCCCTGTTTTACAACTCATAAATGACAACTGTTCCTGGTTGCGGAAGTAACTATAGATTCGCACCAAAATGACTTCGTTTGATATGAAATTTAGTTTCAAGAGATGGCTGTAATGTTAGTAGAGCAGAAATATTATATTTCGTAACCATTTTCAATAATGCGAGAAAATATGCGCTGTTATAGGACCACTAGTTATTTCTATGAACTACGTATACGTAAAGAAGGAAAATCGTTGCAATTTTTAAAAAGTATACATCCTTTTTCTATACAAGATGTTATGTCGTACTGGCAACACCATTGGTATTTACTGCGCAAACACGCGAGCTCATTGGTCATTACTGACTGCGATATACTAACAGTGGTTCTGTGCTCACAGGTGCAGAGGGCCCCGCCGGCCCCCGCGCGAGCCGCACGAAACGCACTGCAGGCAGAGCGCCGATCGACCGCAAGCGCCCGCTGGCCTGATGCGCCTTCACATAATTAGCCAATTGACGAGCCAATTATTCGAGCGGGGCTAACGAGAGCGATCGCGTTTGACGCGAGAGCGCATCTGCCTATCATTTAAAGTCCCCCTCATTCAGCTCATGTTGCCATCCGACAGCATTTTTGAAGCCTTTACTCAGGCTTGGGAATATTTATACTGGAGTACGGCTTTAAAGAGTTTCTGTAAGTAAAACATACATAAAAATTTAATTGCCAATAATCATTTATATTATTATAAAAATATTCAAGAATTGTATCTCTAAATAGTTTTTCAAAAATTTAATAACCGTTTGTTTATCGTAACGAGTTCTAAAGATCCATCTCCTCAGATATTTTGATCAAAAGAAAATAAGAGACTCCTAAGCAGCCTTATTACTGCCACGTTTGAATGGGCAAGAGGAAATCATTGAAGAAATTTGATTATGTTGTCGCACCCCACTGGTAAAGGTGTTTGAATTGGGAACAAATTACGCCGATAAACACGTAATTTTTTTTAAATTCAAAATTGAAATACATCATTCTAGTTTTCAGACGGTTCTTGTTAACTATCTTACGAAAAATGCGGAATATGCTTTTCCCATCTATCGTGAAGCTGGTCATATGAAAATAATATAAAATTTCAGCCTACGATCCTACAACGAGTAACTGATAACACGGAACACACTGGATATTTTGGACATAATGCTTGCATTCCAACCAGAGTAATACACACGGCTTTGCTTTCCACACCAGGCGTACATTGACCTACCTCATAAATGATGATTATCAAAATTCTCTACGGTTCAATGCCAGGGCCACTTTCGCTGAGTGCTCTGAATAACATGACGTTAACGCCGTTTTCTTGTATTCTTTTGATTTTTAATAAAATATGCGCTAACAAAAGTTGATTCATGTCTTCCATGTCGTTAACATTCACATTTTGGCAGTTTTGTACATTATTGTATTTGTGAGTACCAGAAATTCAAATGATTTCTCATGAAGTTTCCCGAAAACTAAACATTTTCCTCAGAAAATCAATTCAAAACTGCGCATTTTGAGAAACACATTTTCACTGCCATTGTCAAACTAATTTTAAGGAATATATTCAGTTATTAAGGCCTGTTATCCTGAAATTAATGTACAATTAAGCAAACGACATTTTCTCAAAACCTCCTACATTTTTTCATTGAAAATATACACATATGTTTAGATTTTACACTTCTACAATATTGTTGAATTCATATTTAACTTCTACTCTTAAGGAACCGAAAACTTTAGAAAATATGAAAAGATGTCTTTTAGGTGCAGATAGTTGTAGAGGCAGATAGTTGTAACTAAAGGGTGGAACAACAACGAAAAGTTAGCTCTGTCTAAGGACACTTTGATTCTAACTAGTATGAGAAAATCTGTGCCATTCTGTAGCAGCACCAGTTTCGTCTTTTGTCATGGAGTGTCTTCATACACTGTTGTCACTGCGCTGATGGTGTATTGTTGAACATATGGAAAATGGTAAGTTTTCATTTTTATATTCGGCCTAGATGTCATTATTGAAAACTAAAATATAAATTACATTCTTCCGTACTCCCTAGGATTGTATGCATGTTTCTATCTAATTCAATAGAATATGAAAAGGAGAAGACAGAAAAACATAGCATTAATTATATAAGCTTTATTTCAACAAAAGTACTTATATAACAACTTCAATTTGCACAAAAAGGTGTAATTCACGTAATCCTGTTTTTAAATCTTACCTAGAATACGATAAAAAAATATTTAAAGAAAATCTGAAAATTACAATTATTTTCCTAATCTATCATAATACATTTTATTACCGCTCATAAAAGCGACATTTTACAGCGTGAGTTACTTAAGAGAATTCTGATTTAATACAATACTCAGAGGACGCGAAAATAAAGACAAAAGAATTTCTATTGAAATGCAACTTCATATTGTCGTATCATAGCATGGAATATAAGCGAGTAGAATTCTTTCTTTTGACAAGAGCATTCAAAGAAATATCCCTAGCGTAATTACATTAATCTAGCAACTACCCTTTTACAGTACTTTTGAAAGATGCAAATCAGAATTAGAAATTGGCGAGAGTGAAAGTGAGAAGTTGAGAAGGTAATTTGAATAGAAGGGAATGCACGATACAATGCAGCACTACTACCAGACCGGAAAACAAGAATGGGATTTAAAGCCGTCTCGCTAAAGATAACAAAGGGACAGTGTAATAAATGCATCGTGAAAAATTCAATGAGGAAGAATATGTGCGTGTAATAAGAGTAGAATGGAATCAAGGCTACCATTAAAATTATCATTGTTTTAAAGATATTAAAAAGAAAATTCGCCAAAACAAATGTGTTCTACCTTTCACTCCTTCCACTTTTTAAAATTGAAACGTGTGGGTCTTAATTTTACGCTCATACATAACCATAATTTCATGTTAATTATATGCACTCATGTGTACACTGAACAATGAAACCAGTTCTTCACTTATTTCATTTTCAGAAGATGCAAATACCCATATATTAGTCACAAAATACACAAATGAGCTCGTGATAGACAATAATAATGAGCTTTACAAACGGCGGTGTCTCTAATAAAGAATGAAGGGCAAAGAAAGAAAAACGTCAAACAGAATAGAAACGCCTGAGAAGAGAAAGTTGCGCGTTGAAAGTTGGTGTCAGAGAGGACATTGAAGAGTGTGCAGCAGTTTAGATTGGAGTCATCACGTGCGCACGTGAGTCCGCGAACAAGCAACGTACGAGTTCCAATAAAGCTCCAATAGGAAATGCCAGGTTTTCTCGGGTCTCCGTCGGAACACACAGAAACGAAGTGAGAGCGTCACAGCGAGAATGGAAGAGAACACTATCTCCATTACGTGGCAATGCTTCTTTGATTGTATATGTCCCTTTTGACACTACGCATGTACATTTTATGTTAAACATCCCAATACATTACGTTTCTTTGGGTATACATTCGCACACTTCATTCATCAAGTTCATCTATCACAATTTGCATTGAATTCTCTCATTTTCAAGACAATTAAGATTAATTTTTATACTTCTTGAAGTTTTAGTGTCATTCCGAAAGGCACAACAAACAACAAAACAACTGTAACGAAACATCTTGAAAGACCATAACTTGCCGATTAAGAAGAATAATTAAAAAAATTCCTGGGGGGTCTTCTCTTAAAAACATTAAGGATTTATCAGTATAAAATGTTCAAATATATACTTTCTACCCGAGGTCGTATTAATGGTGTCAGTTAACATTTATATGTAATATAACAAACAGCACTCCATAAAATTATTTCCGAATAACAAAACTTTTTCTACAATATACATCCAACATTTTTTTCGTTGTTCTATGCTAACAATTCTTATGTTTTGTTTACAACGACAATCAAATAAAAATGTAAATAGCCGTCGATAATTCGAACCCTAATCAGAACTGTAAATTTTATAGTTAAACCACAAGAACATATTTATTTCTGCAATTTAAACTGTTAGAAAATTTGTATTTGTAAGACCTACTGGAACCCACTTGCTGTGAGTGACATGTTGATATTACTATCTGGTAATAGATGGATTGATTACTTTTCGTTTTCGTACGCGCCATCGGCTGAGGGCATTAGTCTCGTAGTGTAGAGTACGTTATATCTCGGAATGAGGCGGTGTTCCTCGCCTGCTTGGAACGAGAGACACGGCACCGAACACGTCGACTTCCGAGGTTTCCTCGCCTGCGCAGCACCCTTACAACGTCGTCTGTTGTAAGGATGCTGCCCAGGCGTTCACGGACTATTGATCGAAGAAATCACGGAAAACTACCGACCAGAGCAGAATCTCTCTTCAGACAGTCGTTGATTTCAATCTATACATGTAGCATTTGCCGAAAATTCGCCACCGTCCGGGCTCGAACACCAGAACCTCCCAATCAGAGGCCACTGAACCATCTGAGTCCGAACCACTGATAATTGAGGGCAAAGTTGTCGCATCGAGGGTCGGCGTGACGTCACGGCGTGTCCCCACGCAGAGAAACTGCCTACGGTCTCCGGTGCCACCCTCATCACCTCGGCGCGCGGCGGCCGCCCGATTTCTCCTCCTCTCTTCACCACGAGAACCTCGCCGGACTGCCCTGCCCCGCCGCGCCGCGCCGGCGCAGTGGCCGCAAAGCCCACTCCTAGCGGCCAATAGGAAATTCACTGAAGGTGCTTTCGATTTCATGGAGTGTTGGAATGTATCTGAGAATTTTGGAATCACATATGGTGTTTAGGACAACTACTCCACTCGCGAAATTAAAACAATATACTTTAACTGAACATATAAAATGACCCAATCAGGGCGGTGTGTCTCTAAAAGTTTATCCCTTTTTCTATTCGAATTCTCTTACCATCCCTCCCTATTGACCAAGAATACGCTGCGACGCATCTACCTTAGGAGGCGTTGTGTCTCGATCGATGTGATGTGCAATAAACCGCGTATGTAATTTCACATAACCTCTTATTTTAACAGGCTTTCAGTTATTTTCAATATTTGGTGCATTTTGGAATTCTGTTGGACGTAATTTCAATTGTAGAATAATCCACTTGTGCTGTGGAAGTTCTCAAGTCGGGCATTTTCAACTATTTCCAAAGCACTCGTGATGTTACCTATAATAATTTTACCAATAAATTAATTAATAAACTCGAATGAAAAATGACAAAAATACATATTTTATTATGCTAGGGTGATGGATTGAGAAGTTCACGAAGAAGGGTTATTTAGTTGATGAAAAACTATAAAATTAGTGTTCCGAAATAAAAGCGATAGCAATCTCAATTCATTTGTCATAAACATTTAGAACATATTGAAATTTTTGATAATACGCCTTGATTCTGCAATATCACAAAAGCGAAAGAGTCCACATAATTGATAATTTTGAAAATATTCCTGACATTTATTACATTAAATTCGAATCCAAATTTTACTACTATTCTTTCTAATAGTTATTTCCCCTCTAGTTTTGTGCACCTCAAGGTATAAAAAAATCACAGATATGTGGCGTCTTCATGTGGTTTGTTCTCTCACTTTTTTTGGTCTTCCAACGTTTCTTCACGCTTAGATACGGATATATTGTTGTTATTCGGTTGTCATTTATTGTGTCGCTTTTGTCAAATAATATTATTTTAAATTTAAATTGCAGATACAGGGTTCTTCGGCAGATAAAATCCAGCATACCTATCGTTGTAATTGCAGTGCTGACAATTTATAGTGATAAAATTTATATTGGGTGAGAAATCATCATTTCAAACAACATAGAACTTTGGATGAGCTCGGCTTCCATTCCCTAAAAGGTGTTTGCCGTTTCTCTCGACGTCAAATATCTCAATTTGTTGTGAATTTCTACGTTTTATTTGCTACTCACACGCCAAAGTAGTTACTAACACGAACACTGCCTTACGACTGGTCTTTAAACAAATTATCTTCGATTTACCTTCGAATACCCTCGTAAAAGTGAATATACATAATAAGGTAATAGCAAGAAACAAGCTCTCGTGGATCTCTATTAATCCCTCATGCATATTCTCCTGTTCACGAACTTCTTGACTAGCAAGTTGTCCCAGTCTGAGGTGCTCGAAACTCCAGGTAAAGTTTCAAGAAACTGCCAGTTAGATTCAACTAATTTCAGGAACATCTTATTTCACAAGTTCTTCCGTAACTAACTTCACAGAACAAAACAGAGTCAACTTACGTGTCTAGAATTCTATTGAAGCATTTATTACAAAAAAAGCGCAGTGTGAGACGCAATTATTTTTTAACAGAAAACAGTCACATTTCTCCTTTCATGGCACTTCCTCACAAATGTCTTTGTTCCACCGAAAATAAGGAGAGAAAATCGATTTTCGTCATGCATTCAGTTTTGTAAGTATTATTTGCTCAACATTCTCTGTTCAAAAGTTGTATAAACACAAACACAGATCGTATCCTGTTCATATTCTAATGGCTGATCCAAGGCAAGAAGGAGACTATAGTACAAATGCTAAGCAATCCATCAGATCAAATGTAGCAAAGAAGCTGCGACCTCATGGAGCATGTCTCGCGACCACTGCTCGATGTCGCTTCGCATATTCATAAGAGAGATTGTGCCGTCGCCATCGGCCACGCCGTCGCCTTCGCCTTCCCCCCGTCTCCACTTTCACCACCACCACCGCCGCCACTACTGCGCCGACTCAAGCGCCTCCGCCGCAGTCGTCGTCACAATCGCCGCCCCCCCCCCCAAGCTACAGCCATCTCCATCCCCGTCCTAGCTTATTCCCATTTCCCGTCCCTTCACCTTGCCTGTTTCCTTCACCGCCCCGTAACAGTTCGCCCTTCCCCGTCCCGTTCCTCGACACCGTCCCAGTCCCAGTCCCAGCCCCAGCCCCCGTCCCAACCCTCGTCCCAGTCCCAGTCCCAGCCCCCGTCCCAGTCTCCACCACCATCACCACCTCTTCCGTCGCCATAGCCACCACAACAGCCACCGCCGCTTCTACAGCTACCGTCACTGCCAGAGTCAAATCAGCTGCCGCAGCCAAAAGCCCCGCCTACGCACCGCACGCGCAGGCAGCACGTAACAGCGCGCTCGCTCCGCGGATTCTGCCCCCTCGCTTGGCCGTGTGGCGCTGCGTTCCACCTCTCGTTCAAGCACGTGCACATGCGTCTGTGCCCCCTCGCGCGCTGCAGCCCTTGTTCCGTTTCGTGTTGAACCTAATACGCCAACAATTCTCGTTTCTTCTGTCTATTTTTCACGTTTCAGAGCAAATAGTTGCCGTCTAGTTGAAACAAAAATACTCACGGAAAGAGAAAAATACGATATTAAGTTAATTATTACAACATATTATTGTAACATGTGGTCTGATAAAAAATATTTCTGTTTTGTGCGAGCTATTCACTAGACTTTTCAATGGAAAGTATGCACAAATCCCATTTTATTATACATATCACAACGCTCACACCACACAACGTGAGGTGAACGCTCTTTTACATGTGCATACACCTTACTCAGAAACATTCACAAAATACAAGAGTTTACTCATATATAACCCAGAAGAACAGCTTACAGGTCTTTGTGCTTTTTTGTGCATAATAGTAATAATCGTAAAAAAATGTAGCTGTACTAAACTCTACCTAGTCGCTTGATCAATACCTTAAAGTATATTTTACAGCGATTATAATTTTGAATTTGCAATATTACAATTTCGTATCCCATATGTAAAAAACGTACACGTCTATTGAATGCTGGGAATTTTTGAAGGGGAGTGTAACAATATCAGCTTCTATGATTCATTGGTACGTCCAATGTCGGATACTTTAACTAAGAACGTCTATGAACAAAGCTAGGCATGACACAAACGAAGCATGAAATAAAATTTCAACCCTTTTAAAACAGTTTACAGAGTCGGCGGCGCCACATTCAACTAGTGTACTCATATGTGGAGTTACCATTCACTTTGCTAACACTACAGAAGAACGTATATTTAAAGATCGTACAACAAAGACATAAATTCAAATCATTTTTTGGCTAAAATAAAATGTTTGTAGTGAAACTGTCGATGACTGAAGGTTATTTGTTATCTCTCATATTATTTACGTACTATTACTATTCACTAGTGCTTTATATTATCCACATTTTTTAAATTATATCTAAATATCAATGTCTACTGTTGCAGATTGCGTAATCTTCACTATTTTCTTACGGCTAGGATGCCAACACTGATTTCAATGGAACTATATTATTTGGATCAGGACTAATAATTGAAGATTTTTCGGCAAGCTCGACGTCAGTCAACGTAATATATAGACATTGTATAGCAGGCCAGGAAAGTCTCTTTGCAGTGGCACCTTTGTGCTTGCAACAACAATTATGTTGGTAGCAGCATAAAACAAAAGTAAAGCGTAAATACCGCACTCACCGGAATCATTACAGATGCTGCAAGAGTTGTTCCCTTCCCTTGATTCCCAGCTATCTGACTGCTCCCAGCATCATTGGCATTTTTAATAGGAAGCCCTGACTTGGCCCAGTGCGGAGGAACTTTCTTGGTGCACTATATCTCACTTCCGCCGAACTCTTTCCAGTGTTTCAAAAGCATTAAAACATTTTTTCAGTAATCCATAATAGTTTAGTTGTAGTCCCATTTTTTGTTTATTTGACCATCTTTTTCAAACCAAATAAACCTACATTTCGACATCGCCGAATAACTAATTCTTTATAATTTATTTTTCATGTATGCCAAAATACCTGCCCGTGTGAACCAGAATAACAGAAATGTCCTTTTGTGAACGTACGAAATTCAATGTCAATGTAAAGTTTCTACGATGAAATTTTCTCATCTCTTAAAAATTCTTTCAATTTTTCAGCAAACCGTTAATTTTGCTTTTCAAGATTGAAACCAGTTTTTATATCGATTCTGTAATTGACAAAGTCGCTTTCATTACGATGTACCTTGAAATGTTACCTATTCATGTCAGTTACACGGATCACCTATGATGTGTTCACAGAAGAGATTATTTTTCTTCCTTTGAAACAATTCTCCAGACTACAGCAGTGCATCATTATTCATAATGTTCTTACTCAATTTAATTTTGTTTATGTTTTTCTCAGAAGTTAATTATAAAGTGAAAAGTAGGAAGTGTTTTATGTAATTAATAACATTTTAAACAATATATTGACAATAAATTGCTTATTATTTAATGTAATAACAATGGATTAAATAATAAAACGCATTATAATTTAATTTGCCCTAAAAGTTCTTAAATGTGTAGAAATTAAATAATAATATTTTGCCATACCTCGAAAGCAAATTAAGAAACAATAATGTTGTGTTAGCACTGTTCGTCGCAGCAAAAATAAGACAAAACAAAAAAAGGAATTTTTGACACGTCGTGCGTGATATATGGTTTCCCTAAATAGTTTTCCGTGTGCAAAGAATCAAAGTGGTTAATTCTAACTAATAGTGTACGAACCATTCCAAAGCATGCAAATCGCGTGCAAAACATTGTTCGTGCGTGGCGTGTCTCAAAATAGTACAAGCAACTCGTGCGCAAATCATCTGTATCGCGCACTTGTTTCGTAACTTTCTATTCTATTACCTTCTGACGAATTCTAATTAAAGTGAGAGAAAAAAGGAAAGTTTGTAATAAAGGAAAATAAATATTAGCGATAACTTACTATGAAATGTTCAACAATGCCATTAACTTAAATCATTAGGGGAAACAGTGAAATTAGCATTTTATTTGTTTCTTTTCACACGTTCTCACTTTTAAAGAAAAGAATAGAAGCGTGTAGTCTCCATATTGATCATTCTTCCTTAACGAAGAGCATTATACCCCTGCTAGTGAAAAGTACACATGCAAATTTATAATTTCAACTTTCCACCAACAGAGAAGCTGTGTCATGTGAATTAGATTGCTGTTGTCTCACAGATAGGGCGATAGTACGTAAATAAACACTGCCATTTGTATACGTATCTCTCGAAGAACTAACCCTGTTCAGCCAGCCTTTGCTCTGGAGTATATAATCCTCACGTTTTGTAAGCGTACCTTGTTAACAAGTTTCAGACTTTTAATGAAATTGTAAAATTTGTGTTATTCATTTCATATATTTAGCAAAGTGGAATTAGTTATACTCTTCATATCAAATGAGATCATTGAAATGCTACTAGCAATCAAATATGCTCTCATAAAATTTGGATTTGGTCATTTTCACTCATCGGAAACTTGAATGATGTTTGTCGTTAGCTGTCGCATTGTAGATATAAATAGTGAGCATAATTGTTTTCCCGTAGCTTCAGACTTTTAAGAAAAAAATCTTTCTTCAAACACACAATTCTCATTCCATTTTATCGATCCATCAACGTTCGGAGCATGTCGATTTTGACTGTCTTAACACTGTTTTCCTTCAAAATTGTAATAATGTGCTGTCGGATAACATTTACAATTCAAACGTCTCAAGTCAAGAAATTATCAAGTATTCAAGGATAACTTCAATCTGTAAAACGCATATTTACAATTTATACATTTCCTTCATATATAATATTTATCAACTATGGGGTACTGCAAGCAACTCAAATCTAGAAATATTACAAAGGTTTCATCAGAAAGCCTATTCGGCGCTGTGGGCTAGAGGCTCTTGGTATTAAGTTCCAATGGTAATTTGTACATAATGGGACTTTGCAAGTAAAACTGTTAGAAGAAATAATCAACAGTGTCCAGATATTTCGAAGAGTACGAGTCAGAGGCCTGAAAACATGGCAAGAACTAGTGGGCGGCTAAAACTGAGTCTTGTGGATAACATAGCGGGAGGTGGTACGGACGAGAGAGGCGACCTGGCATAGACATATCGTTGAACTCTCGTGTACAGATTTCCCAGTTGAGTTGCCACTGGGGCAATCGTATCACTGCCCAGTAATGAAATGGTGTTTTTTGTGTATGTATCATGAATGTCTAAATCACCGAAAGTATGTATAATAATTGTGAATTAAAGCAGAAGTGGTAATTATATAAAGTATATAGTAATATATATATATAGGTACATAAGTTATATATGTCGTAGTTATACAGTATAGTAGTAATATTTCCTTCGTGTCCGTGCAGCAGATTAGCAGAGACTCGTGTCAGAACCGACACAACAATACCAGCGCGTGCGGGCAATGCCCGCGAACCTAGAGCTACGGCCGCATGCCGCAATCCAGTCACTCGACCGTACTGGCGGCGCTACCGGCCGCTCGCGCGCGGGCGAGTCGTCGTGCCAGTCTGAAGGGCGCTAACGAGAGCCCGGAAGCTCCGAGACGGTAGCGGGGTCGACTTGGATCTTTCGAAGCGTAGAACGGGCGGAATGGTTTGTGGCCGCGAGGGCGGGTTGCAGTGAGACCGCGGAGGCCTCGAGCAGCGAACCGCGCGCGCGCAGATCCCACCCGCGGACAGCATCGCCGGCCGAGAGGAGCGGGCCGCCCTGGCCCGGCTGCCCTGCCCCGCCTGACCGGCCGCACCCCGGACCGTCCGCCACCGCCGCGCCCAAGGCCTGTCTGTCCCGTGTCTCCGGAGTGGACGCGGCGCGTTGGTATCGAGAGGGGGGCATTGAAACAGATCTCAAATTCTGTTTGCAACTGAAGTCAACTCATACTTACACTCTCAGAACCTCAGGAGAAAATCTGTTAGTGCTGTAAGTAGGTTTGTGTTGACAAGTTATCACTGATTTTCTCCTGAGATGCTGAGAGGTCTAGATCTACTTAGGTGGCTTAGGGCATCGACTGATGTCAGAGCAGAGCCCCTGACGGAAGTTCTAGTGTTTGAGTTCCTACGGTGGCTGAAGTTTCGTCACTAGCTAGATAGCTACGCCGAATTCATTCGCTGTCTGAAGGAAAAATCCATTGGCCAGCCGCTTATCGGCAGTTGTCCGTAATTTCTCCCATCAACACCAGGTAAATGCCGGAGCAGTACCCTAACAAATGAGTCACAGACCGCGCGCGCTGTCCTTCCTTTTTCTTGACCTAACCTCACCCCTACTTACACACCCTTACATTTACATGCTCTACACTGCCGCACGTGACTAGCCGGAGCTTAGAGCTTGTACAGACGGAGGCGATGCCTAGTTGGGAAAAATCCCGAAAGCCCACGTGTAGGCCAGCTCCCTCATATAGCTTGCACCGGTCCTCTCCATCTGCGGGCAAGATCACTACCACCTCCCATGATAAAATACGCTCCACACGTTTGGGGCTAATGACCATAGCAGTTTAGGCGCCCGGAAACGCGATATAATGAATCAAAAGCACTCACATACAAAGGAACTTAAAATAACATTTATAGTTAAAACGTATAGTATTATATAATACAAAGTGTATGCTACACTTGTAGTACAATTGCTCACAAATTCAAATTCAACTTGAACCCAAACCAAATAAATAAAACCTTTAGACAACGAATTACATAAATTTTCAAATGTACTTTCTTCTTTAATTTCAATAACTATTTTTTGAGAATAGCTCTTGTTATTTACCCAATCAATAACATTAAAAATTGAACCCCAAAACTGTCGTTATGTCTTGGTAAAAGTCCCATTCAACAACACAATTTCACCGGAGTGAAGAATTGAAACAGACACCTTCAGACATGAGATTCAGTCCCCTTTATTATACATATTTTTCTTTGGATAATAAAAACTTGGAGAATAAATTCCTCATTTCACCTTAGTATAACTAGGAAAACACTGGTATCGCACGTGTCTATTCTGTTAATTTACACAACGATAATCGATTAAATAGAAAATAGAACGTCTCTATTTTGCTTAAAAGATAACTATATTCGTATTAACGTCATATGCGTACACGTAGACATTCAATTTTTAAGACATTCTTGAACAAGTTTCTTCTTGCAAACAACAGGATCGCAAACCATTTATTATATTGAGTTACATCTTTGACCTTGGCCCTTCGAGATAATGCCTTTCTTAGCTTAGCAAGTAACTACATTGACTTATGGCCTTACTGATGAATATGTGAATATAACAAGTCCATACATGAACGTCATATTCAGTCGACA
The DNA here is from genome assembly GCA_017312745.1 of Gryllus bimaculatus. Lineage (NCBI taxonomy): Eukaryota > Metazoa > Arthropoda > Insecta > Orthoptera > Gryllidae > Gryllus > Gryllus bimaculatus. Next base: position 371,245 of record BOPP01000224.1, on the reverse strand, counting down.
TACGCTTCGGGGAAGAGAAACCCATTGCGTACGTTTTCAAGTAGTGCCATTTTGCCCTTTCATCTAGGACGCTGTTTATCTCACACTTCAATACCTAGTTATTACATGTTTTTAAAACGGAGAAATATCTGTTTAAAGAAGGTCGATATTTTAACAGAAAAATCTTTCGTACGAACTGCATGCCTACGTAACGAAAGAAAAGTGTTGTGTTAGCGGCATATAAAAGAATATTAAGCCCAAATGAAGTTTCTGTGATAATTCCAAATCCGTTCATCACCGTAGATATATTTTCGTTCGCTACCCGTTTGTCACTTTGGCTAGAAGTGTTTCCTTCCCATCACATAGTCGGTGTTTCAAAAAGTGCCTTCGAATTCATGTCTAAAACAGATCACTAAATGTTCCGCCAATTAACGCCTTGTGCTACCAACATAGCCTGAGTGAGATCTGTGTTCACCCCCAGAGCAAACTACATTATTAATACTTGCAGAGGAACGTCAAAGAACTTCGTTTTGCGAGAAGAAGAACGTGTACGCGCAGAAGTGCAAAACCTACGTTATGTCTGCAAGCAGCGCCCCCCCCTGCGCACAGGCGTTGCCCATGCGCCCGCGAATCTGCAGCGGAAAGTGTGCCCCACCTCCCATCCGCGCTAGCGCGGGGCGGGGGGCGGGGCGGGCGGGCGGCGTGGGGTGGGTGGGGTGGGTGGGGTGGGTGGGGTGGGGGGGGAGGGAGAGGGGAGAGGAGAGGGCGGGCGGCGGCTCGGCACGAATACACCGAGCGCGTCTTCCTGCTTTAATATACCTGAGAAACCGCAACACGGATTCTGGCAAAAAACACACTAGTCTCTTTCGTAAGTGTGCTATAACGACGCCTGCGGCTGCGACAACAGGGACCGCGTGGGAGGGGGGGACACCAGTTGCTTTCGTTTACTTTGCACCAGAACGAGATCCCCCGACGGAGATGAAAGATTTCTGATAATTAAATTATGGAAACGAAAAAAGTAATTGCGTTGGTTTTCATTAGTAACACCGAAAAAATGGTATGTTCTGTCACGTGAGCTTTTTTTACGCTCATTCACGCCCAAATTTGGAGGGGCATGGTGTGTGAATAACATGTAGAAATTATTTTCATTCATTTTAAAAATTTTGTCAAAGTTGCATGAAACTCTAACATTTGTATTTTATCTCTTTGCCATTTCGTCAATTGAAAAATGTATGCATTAAACCAATAAACTCATGTATATGTAATACAAAAAACACACTTTAAAAATTCCTTTTCCAAGAAATATTTACATACAAAATTTTTTGATTAAAAATTAGTATATTTCGACATTAATTAAAAGCGCTATGAAAGTGGACTTTTAGACTTTTGTATCGGCTCTGATCTAAATTTAGCAGGTGAAATTCTGTATTTATGGTCTGTCCCTGTGCATCCCGTGCCTTTATTCATACCCATATATTATTCCATCTGCGTTCCGACATAATTTGTATCAATTATTACAATATTACTTTTCGTGGTGATATAGGATAACATAAATCACTCGTGAAAACTCTCCCTAACCTCAAACCGTATGCCCTGAACTTCGAGTCATTCAAAGCTGGCAGTCGGATCAACTGATGCTCAACTGTTTTAGCATCTATCAAAAAACCATCTGTTCACAAAGGTCAAAAATCTGTTATAGAAACTTATTCAATTAGTAACTCCTTTCTAGCGGTAAAAAGCTTCTCAAAGCATCAGTGTTTGCCAAACTTTTCGAATAAATGGCCTACTTACTCTGCAATCCAGATGATCGTGATTACTATCTCGCCACGTATCTAAATGGTATCGTTCACCTACATCGCTTCAATTCTGTATTCCGTGAGGAAAACAGTATTTGTCTGAATCATAAATAAGTTGCTTAAAGACGAGACGAATAAGAGACGCATGTCTGAAAAACATAAATCTTATCATCCTCAAATATTATGAGAACGAACTTTTTATGGATATTTTTGAAGACAAGATATAATAAAAACTTTCCTTCTCAAAGCTGTAACGCTCCTTTTCCCAATATCAACTGACTTTTGGTATAGATCAGAACGATGCGTATCAACATCGTTAAGGCAAGATTCCATAATTTCATGGTCTTGGCCCTATGAAAGTGATGAGCAGCCCTTCTTACCCTGACTTATCACAACAACAGCTTTTTTTATTAATCATCTTCATTTTGCTGAATGTCTACATATTAGCGATATAAAATTATATTAATATCGTACATAAATGAATATTTCTCTATTAGACTACACAATAATGAATTCTTATTTTTGTACTTTCCCAGCACACGTAAACCACACTGTATAACATTACAATGAGAAATTCTATAATTTAGGTAATATTGCAAATCATTCCCACTTCCATATTTACGAAACAGGAACTGTTAGAGAGGACTCTTTATCTTCAGTGTTTGCATGAAAATTGTCGAGCACATTTCCGTCACAACAAAGAGCAATTGTGCCTTTTCTAGAAAAGAACGAAATTGTGAGAAAACGCGTTTGTATGTGAGAGCAATCCACAAGGGGTAGCTAAACAGCTGAACTGCGAGAGAAGTGAAAAAGCTTCCTGAAGTAAAGGCATTCAAAGTTGCTGTTCTACCAGGGATAAGAAGCACGTCACTTTCTTCGCAAAGTTATTAACGTGCAGAATAAATTCCCGAGGTTATCTTTATGTAAATGAGTTCATAGCCTTTTCGAAGCTTAACATTTTGGGGAAATTTCAAGCGTCCTTTCTTTATTAGCAAACATATAATGTACACACAATAATTTACGAAAAATACACCCAAATTTATTTACATGAAAATGAAAGCGACAGCTGCACCCATTACGTTAAGGAGAATGTATGCTATTTCTTAAGCAATGCTTGTGGTTAAAAGTGTCATAAAAAGATAATATAATTGGAATACTGACGCCCCAGGTTTAATTTACTCATGACTTGCATCAATTTGCGTCAGAAAGCTCTTACAGAATGTCTCGTTTTGTGTAAAATGTGATGTTTCAAAATTAAATGTTTAAATTTTACTAAATATGGTCAGGCATCTTAAGTCAGTGCCTTAATCCTCAAGTGTTTTCATTTATTACGAATGAAGTCATATGAACCACTAGTTTAGGGAATTAAGTGAATAAAGATTACTTCATTTCATTCACAAATCACATCCCACAACAAAATACAATTCTCAAGGACTCTAAACCAACGGTTGCATCTACTAACAATTTGCCAAAATCCTGATTATGCTCTGAATGCATTTTACGTGAAAGGGCCACGAGCAGTTATCTCACTCATCGGATGGGGAGTCAGGGAGTCATATGAACGAAAGTGCCAACGTTGCGCCACTTTCGTCGCCCCAGTGAGAGCTCTGAGAACAGAGGGTACATGATGTCCGTAAGTTACTTTAGCAAATGTCTGTCACACGCATCGTCTCACAGATAACACAAGCAGTCTGAGACGCAGGAGGAACCTAAGCCACAAATGTTCGGCAGTACCGATACTGTAAATGAAAGCAGTCTTCAGAGAATGAAATGAATGAGTGAAAATCAGCACAGTGCAAGTAACAATTTATAAATTCTGAGAAATGTGTTTTTTTAAGTCAATATTACAGTAAAGTCGTGGTGTTTTGTTTCATCATTAAAATCAAGGCATTTCAATTGTTCATTAAAAATACAAAAATTGATTGCCGCTCAAATATAGTCTAAAATAAACACGTTTCTCAAAATTTATAAAATGTCATTTATACCGTTCCGGTTCTCACCCATTCAAATAGAGTAAATAAAGTTAATATTTTGCCATTTAAAGTGATATTTGTTTGGGGAATTCCTAAATTCGAATTTAATGCTAAGCAACTTTAGATTGCGCGTTTCACTTATAATTTGTGATGGAGAGCGCGCGAGGGTCTTCTCACCCAGTCGCACTTGGGGCCCCCCGCGGGCGCCAAGGATTCTAAACGACCGATCCGGGCTGATCAAATCAAAGCATGTTGTACATTGACATCTATCGAAGCAGTTTTCTATCAAAAATAAAATGTCCACTCAAAATTAACTATTTACTCCTTTCATTCGCACCCACTTCTGGCGTCAAAAAGTTTTCCTATGTTCAGAAAAAAAGAAAAGTATAAAACGTGCTGAGGAGAGGGTTTCCAATTTCTTTTTTTATTGATCCTCACACTCATTCTACAGAGTTGACTCAAAACGGTTACCACGAATTTTTACAATATTATTCCTCTATACCCTCTATCATATTAATTGTCTTTAATCTTTTGATTTTGCACTCTTCTCGAGCATTCCTTGATTTCTCACTGATTAGACTTACACGCGTTTCGATCAAATTGTCTTTGCTACTAACAGGTAAATGACAGTTAATCACGAAAAGCTATCATTCTTAAGTTGTTTGCAGGATCACACAGTATACATTGATGAAAACATCCGTTGCACCACTTTTTTAGAAAATTCTCGCGTATCCTTACAGTTAATAATGGCGTGCTCCGTTAATTAAAAACACGCATCACTGATCGTGATCTCTTGTCATTTTTCTCTCCAACCTCATTTAGTCGCAGTTCCGTGCACATCAGCATAAAGCACTTTCCCAGAAAAATATTCAAACTTCTCGCTCTCTTGAGCAAATTGCTCGCAGAAGTACTGTGATTCTCACTCAACATATTTTCTGTATTTTAATACTACGTTCTTTTACCACAACGCTAAAATGTACGAACTAATGTACACATCAGTTGCTATACTACTTTAACGAATTTAATTATAATGATAATTAAACTTTTTTGCAGTTTACGCACACGATACAATCTCGTAACCCATCACAAAATATAAGAATATTTGCGAACATTAGAGTTGGTAACTTTGAAATATAGTTCGTAACAAATGAAAGCAGAAAGAAGCCTTTGGGATTTATAACATTCCTAGTGGCTTTAAATGTAGCAAGTTACTCCACCACTGCAATTACTATTACCACTACCATTAACGGTGTCGCCACCGCCGTCATCATCATGAGGTAATCAATTATCTATGAAGCAAATAAATTTTCAAATATTGCTCTGAAATTATTCTTATTAATATCGTATATAAGAATTATAATTAAAATAGGGCACAGATAGACAAACCACTCTGCTGTTGTAGTTATATTAACTGAAATCCTTTCCCCACACTTCAAGCTCGTGAACTAGACATCCTTCATTGGCAATCTCGCACTTTCTATCTCTAAATTGTCATTGTTCGCCCTTTCAATATTTTAGACGCTCATTGAATCAAAAGATGTTTCATAATAGTTTGAATAGTAAGTGTAATGTTACCTGAAGGTCATTAAGTTAAATACAGTAGCATTATCACAACGTACACATAAATACCAGTAGGCTGTGAGAATGAGTTGGGTTCTATAAGGAAGCAGCGTCATATTGAGATAAATAAGAGTTTCACCCTTCACCACATCTCGTAATACTCTATCTACACGTCATTCCTCACTGCCATCAGCCTTCACCGAGGCCGCCCAGTCCAACAGTTCGTTGGAAAGAGATGGCTTGGGCAACTTCGCTGTGCTGAGCGATGAGGCGAATATGGGTTTGGAAGCGTTAATTGTATTGCTGATCGCTCAAGAGTTGTTTGGTAAACCTTATATAGGTCTAAATTACGTCTTTGTGGGAGAAACCGCATTCTCATTTGCCTAGTGCAATAATTCACGGGAGCTGCCTATCAAGAGTTCTTATTTCCGTTTCGTTTCATCTCGAGAGATTCTACATGTCAGAGCTCGAGAGAAATTTGGAAGCTGTTTTCCCGCTTTCAAATTGCTTGAGCAATCAGGTCAGAGGTAGAAAATTTTAATAAACTTAGCCGTGGGAATAGTTCTGCATGCAATAAAAAACGTAAAGCATTAAAATTATAGGTAAAACATAATTTGCATCTAGTGTTTTAAAAATTGATTAAATATCGTATAAGATAAGTGTCTGTTTTTTGGCCTTTTAATGGCAAGAGAGTATTTTAATGTCAAACATGTACTCTCGTTCAACATAGTAGAAAAATAGTTATATTTCAATGTAATTTCGTCACAACTACTAGAGTTAAGAAAGTTAATGCTGGATCAAAGGTATGTCTTCTATGGGCTGCTTTCATCATTGATATCATTTGTCTATTTGGGTCATAAGTTGTACTTCTACCGTTGACAAATTCAAGATATCTTGCCAGGAAAGAAGACCATAGATTGCTATAATAATTTCAAATTAAAGGAACAGTTTTAGCAACATGGAAGAAACACACATGATTAACGTTCTCCACATTGTTCGGACAACCACAGGCAATTAAGTTATCTAAGAGCAATCGCCAATCGCCATTCCAGTTTTGAAAGAACTGGTGCTATAAATAATGTGAAGAGACAAAAATTTCTACAAATTCTAAATAGATCCAGTTAGTTAAGTAACTAGCTAATTATATGGGTCGGACAAGGCCCTTCCCTGCACTAGAATGCTCAAGGCCGGCTACTCCAATTGGTCGTTTCTACGGTTTCCCCCAATAAATTTCAGGCGGATGCTAGAAAAACATCTGAAACAACGGACCACGGAGTCCGCTTGATCCTTTTCTCTCCTTTGCGTATCTCACCCATTCTTCGTCCTAATAGTGAACTGACCACTGTGCTCAAAAAGCTTATTAATGATTGAGTGATTACCTTGTGTTTCTGAACTCGTCAACACCTAGGGTCATTTGTTCTGTAATTGAGGTGTGTGTTACACCATGGGAGGAGGCGGTGCTTCTACCCCGCTAGATCATGTCCTATATGACCGATTTCGGGAATTCCCTCTTCCATGTGCATCTGCCAGTTGGATAACACGTGTGATAGAGTAGAACATGTATGTTTGTATGTATGTATGTTTGTACGTATGTTTGTACGTAAGGGTGCAAGGTTGAGGAAGGAAAAATTGAGCATGATTCGTTTGTAGGGTACTGCTTTGACATTCAGAGTGAAGTCGCTCGCTTTTCAGCAAGGAGGTTCGGGTTCGATTCCAGAACAATCTCATATCAAATTTGTTTCAACAAAACGCGTTTAACTGCTTCACAAGGGCTATTCTAACCCGTGTGAAGTGACCTAAACCTCATCTGTTCTAATTCCTTTCCAATTCTAGCATTTGGGTAGTGACACACGAGCGCGTCAAGAGGAGGCGCGTACGCGGAGATGCTACCTGGCGGTCCTCTTGACAACCGACTGCGACGAGACGTGATATTAATGTCAGATAATGTTAATTGACGATTACTCCTATAAATTGCGCTATTATTAAGGAAGATTACTCCCAATCACAAAGCGCACAATGCCCCCGGGGCTTGGAGACGCGTTGCGTCAATCCAAACGCAACAAAATAAAACAATATTCACCTATTATCAATCGCAGAAAAGTTTTACTATTGCAATAGAATCGTTAAAACGCAATGCTATTGAGTGTCCGGCGCCTTCCACAAGGTTCACCACCACCACCACCACCACCACCACCACCACCACCAACAACAACAACAACAACAACAACAACAACAATCATAACAGTTTGGAATCGCCATTCGTCCCTCTATTTCTATGCCCCCGTCAACGGTATACATTCGATATCTACGTCCGTTACCACTAATGTCTCGTCATATAATTTAGTCCAGGACTGACCCTCTGCAGCTCTCAATTCGTAGGCACCATTCCCCCTCCACTCCGCTCTGCTCCCCACCTCCCACCCATCGCCTCTCACCTCGCGAACTCTTAACAAGAACAACAGATGGGTGAGCGGGGGCGGGGGCGGGGCCGTGGGCGCGGGCGGCCGTGGATGCAGGCGGCCGTGAGGTGCGGGCGGGCGAAAGCACGCGAGAGTACGCGAGAGCGCACGCGGAAAGCACGCGAACCATCCCGCCAGCAAGGTCTTCCAGTCACAGTCGACACGTCGCACGCTACTATGGGATAAGTAAAAAAGATGCGTGATCGGAAAGATTCATATATCAATATTAACGGTCCATATTTTTGGAGCCGTTTATGTTCCAGTTCGCAATTACGGGTCGTGGCATGTAAAATGTAGACCGGAAGGTCGGCGTTTCAACAGTGCCAACGACTGGGTTATCTCAGAGGCAGCATTAATGTTATTTCTGTAGCGAATCTGTCCGGGAGGACCTTGAGTTAATGTCCTGACGGTCGCAGATTTGCGAGAGAGCTAGCTTCAATTCAAGCGCTATCTGGAAGAGAATTTTCGTAATAGGCTGCTCTTACCACCTTTCCTTGTTTTTTCCTATCAATACCAGGAGAATGTTGGAGCAGTTCCTTAACAAACGGGTCTCGAACCGCATGCAATCTTCCCTTATTCTTCTTTGCCCTCAACTCCACCCTTATAAAACACACAGATTTATGCATCATACAACCGCACATGTAGGGAAACCTGTTGGTAGATCAGATATTGTTCCGGCTAGGGCGGTGCCCGGCATGGGGAAAATCCCCACTAGTCGGCTTGTAGGTGGGTGCCGGATCTCACGGTCACGTGTGCAAGTAACACCGTTACCACATGGGATAAAACATTGTCTACACTAATGACAATAGCAGTTTCCGTGTCCAGAAACAATCCATCGAACCGCTCGATGATTCCTCGTTCCAGATTCCTCAGGGCATACCAGCCCTGAGGAAGACCACTACAGGATGGTCGAAACGTCGGCAACACAGCCTTCGACGCGGCGTCACCCGGACTGCCCAGATCCCGCACAAAATCTATACAATGTCATCTTAGATGCCAGCACTCTTGACAGCTCTGGACAGTGAACACCCTACATTCGCCTAGAATTCGTAACTTCTTGTTACGATGTAACATGCGCTCTGTGACTCACTCTCGGCCGCTGTGCCTCGCTGCTCCCACCGGGCCGCACCCTGCGCTCCCCGCCATTCGCCCCTCTCGCCTCCGCGCGAGGCCCTCGGCGAAAGAGGCCGGCCTTCGACGCCCGCCGGCGCCATGGAGGGCGCGTTCAGAAAAATCGCACTTTGCGAGCGGAGTATGTTGCAAGAGCCGTGATGATAGAGGTCCCGGCAATTTCCCTTTCAAGCCGACCCCCGCCCGCTAAAATAGTAAAGTTTAGAAAGAACGAACGGTTAGACGCCTCGAGTCAAGAATGAATAATAAATATCCTCGATGTATAATTGTGGTAAGAATGTTAGTAGTAAATGTGGTAAGAAAGTAGTAATTATAAAGTAAAATGAATAATATTTGTATGTAGTGTCCAGTACTACTTGGTTACCAAAAACATCCTTGCACCGAGTAATTTTTCTAAACCATTTTTCTGGCATTCCTTTTCCTGCCTTTCTTGCATTTCTTTTTCTTTGTAAAATGAACAGTTTGGCACCACTAATATTCGCCCTGAAAGTTACATTAGGTAAAAGACGAAACGAGACCATGAAATACTAATATTGTACACAAGGTTATATCAACTCAGCAAATTAAAATTATTTCCATGAACATGGATTTATATCTACTTTCTAGCACTCGTGCGTTAAATTCGCAGTTAAATTTTTACGAGCCAAAACAAATAAAAAATAGATAATTACACATTTGTTAAACATATTCCCGGCGACTGAGAGCGCTCGCCGTGATCCGCGCAAGGTAATTGCGTCGTTCTCCGCTTACACGCGGAGGCGCCGCGTAAATAACTTTCCAATTCGTTAATGCAGCATTCCAGCGGTTTCCGCCGGAGGTGGCCCTGACCTCCAGGGAGCGCGGAGAGCGGTTGCGGCGGCTGCAGCGGCGGGCGGGCGACCTTCGCTGCACCCAAGGCCCGCGCCCGCGCCCGCGCCCGCGCCCGCGCCGCCCCGATTTATGGGTTTGATAGCGGCCGGCCGGCCACTCCCTCCGGCACCGGCTTGTCGCCGCCCGCCAAGTGCACGGCAAGTGCATGGCTTCGGCAGATAGAGAGTTGGAACCAGTAGGGGTGTGAAACGATCGCACAAACTTACTTGTATTTCTAACAGTTACGTAAACGTGAAATACCGCGCAATTTCCTTTCAGAAAGATTGATTGATTAGTGATTCCGGGCGCGTCAACTGTTAAGGTCATTAGTTTCGTTACTGTAGTGCTGTTTTGATCGCGGGATCTCCCTCCTAGGAGGGCGAGATCCGGCGTCAGTCTACACGTCGGCTCGCGGAGTTTTCCGCAACCAGGTATCTCCCACCAGTGGAAACCGTCCTAGCCAAGACAAGATCTAAGCTGCCGAACTAACATGCGTGAAACTGTACTGCATGTAAGTGTGTGTACGTAAAGACAAGTTAGGACAAGGGAGAGGAAGGAAAGATCGCGCGCGGTCCATGGCTCGATTTTTAGGGTATTGTTTCGGAATTCATCTGGTGTCGATCGGAGAAACTACGAAAAACTATCGATCAGAGCGGCCGGAAGCCAAAATTCTCCTCCAGACAGCTTTTGAATTTAACCAAGCTATCTAGCTGATGTCGAAAATCCAGCCACCGTCGGAAATTAAACCTTAAGACCTCCCGTATCAAGCACTGTAGTGACATCAGTTGATGTCAGTGTCTACATCAATACATCTTGGCTGCCACTTGTAAAACATTAACAATCGTAGCGCATGAGGTGCAAAAATTAATTCTTTTAAAGCTAATGCATCAACACATACTGAACAATCCAAAACTGTGTTCTATACAGCCAAAAACATTGTCCCCTAACATCAAGAAGTTAATTCTATGAGTTTCAAACTTCCGTGTCGCGGTCATTGTCGTATTGCGATCTGATGTGAACTCACAAACCAATGGTCAGAGGAGACTTGTTGAATCATGCTTTTTCTTTTTTTATCTAAATGAATACGAGATGGGAATTAAAAATGTAAAATAAGGAGCTCAAACGCACTCATATTTTTTTTTAATATTTCATGAAATGAATGGCAAAGTAGGAGGAATAATGTACAGCCCTAGAAATAGTAGCGCTCTGACCTCGCTCACCTGCAACTCTTATCTCTTAAATGCAGTTAGTACGTGCTTGAGGTCTACACCTCTGGACTGGGTGAAATAAAGGAAAGAGTTTAGATTATTGGAGTTACTAGGGTCTGTTTGAAAAACATAGGTTTATTTTTATTTTATCAATTTATTATTAGTTTAATGGTTTGTATTAATATTTAGTAATAACGGTTATTATTAATGGTTTTAATGGAATGAGTAATTGCGTTAAAAATAAGAAAGAATATTTGCCCACTTCAGCACATTGTTTACTATTAGCACATTATTTTTATTATTATTACTATATTTATTATTATTATAATTAATGGCGTATAGGCCTTACTGACCACGCTACACAATTAACGTGTGTATTTTTTTCCAAAATCAGCTATTCAGTTATATTCCTCAGTACGACAAGGTTGTTAAGCCTGGAAGTGTGCATTATGAGATGATAGGATGATGATGATGATGATGATGATGATGATGATGATGATGATGATGATGATGATGATGATGGTGATTATGATGGGTGAAGGTGCAATCATACACACGATCATGTTTACGCAGGACTCGAACCTGCAGCCTCCTCGGTGCAGACGACGACTGCAGCAACCGTTTGCACTAAGTGCCCGGCTTATTATTATTAATATTATTATTTATTTATTTACAATTATTTATATTTTTGTTAAAATTAGTCGGAAAAAATAACTTAAAATGTCACTTAAATTTGAGTTCTATCAAAGAAACAATATTTTAAAGCTATCCTCAGTTGTACACTATCAATTCTACTCACCAAATTTTAAAATTTTAATACAATTTACGTGGTATGCAACAGGGTATATATGCAGACACATCCAGACTAATTTTTCACTCCCTCTAAGGTCTTCTAAATGATGCAGAGCAGAAAATCACTTGCGATTGATAAAAATAAATGAATTATTTACAATGACAAAGAATAACATTTTAAATATAAGAAAATGTCAAACCACGGTTTAGTTTGCATGACATACCATACCTCAATGTTGCAATATAATTATACACATACACTATTAATATTTTTATCTTATTTCAGGAGATTGTGAGTGTAAAATGCGATAACATTTTCCTCACAATCATGTTCATAATTCATAACAATCATGTCCAAATCATAACACATACATGAGAGACATGGTACAAACTACCATCCCCACGGCGGGACTCGAACCCGCGACACTTGGGACCGAAGCGCTTAGTCGGTACATGCTCTTGTCCTCGGATCAGAATTTACAAATTTTAATTCTGACGTGTGTGCAAAGTTACAGAGGAAAAGAACCTCAAACACGGATTTTACAACCAAAAATTTGAAATAGTATTGTTGATGTGATCCCGATGCTTTCCTGCTTACAAAGAGGAACGGTAAAAACCACTTTATATTGCTCATTAATTCATCTTCTTGACACTTTCACTTTTTGGAGGAAATTTGTTTTGAAGCGTTAAATAGGGTAATTGCAAGGAAGCTACAAATTGAAACATAATATTAATGGGATATTTGTGTCAGAAATAATCTAACTTTATCCTCAATACATGATCAAATTTTTATGCCCGAGAAATCTAGTAATATCTGACCAGTAATCAAATTTATCAGTTTTTAGCCTAACCTTCCTTTTTCTCTATAATCAATTAATTTCCTCAGATTCATATTATTAGCTTTCAGAATGAGTGATAAGTAGCATCCGTTTCATTTCGACGATAATCAAGGCAGAAATACTTCTTACTATAAACTTATAAAATATTGTAAAATCCAATATTAATGTTTTACGTGCACAATAAAATTTTATGACGATATTTAAAGGTCTTCGTGGCATATATGTGGCGGCAGTAGGTCAAATAATCGAACAGCCAGTACTTTCACTTCTATACAGGAATTGTACATCTGGCCAGGTCAATACCTTCACATCTGTATACAAATTGTACCTCCAACCACCACCTACATGCCTGCAAAGGAAATATCTGTTGAACAATCGCTTTGAATCGGTACATTTTTCAGTCCCGCGGAAAACTCAGCAAACCTTTCAATTCTACTGTTTCTTCCAGTTCCAGAATTTCCCACGCCTCCTGAATTTCGCCTGGAGCTCCAAGAAGCGCGTCCGCTTTGCTACGCCGACGCCGCCAGCGGGTGGGGGAGGGGCGGACGTAAGGCCGCGCGTGTTGCGCTGAGGGGCGGTGGTTTCACTCGCTGCGTATGCCAATTGTCATCGGATTACTGGAGCGAGGCCTCCCGAGGGCCTTGACTCTGCCAGGCGGGGGGCGGGGCGGGTGGGGACAATGGAAGGGCTCGCCGCGCAGTCGCTTGCGACTTCCATTCCGATTCTTCGCTTTTCCCCTCCCTCCCCCCTCCCCCGCCATTGCTTCCGCTTCCCCTGCTCTACCTCGCTCTCATTCCTTCACCCGTTCTCGGCCCCGTTCGCATCGCCTTCGAGTGCTCCCGGTTCGGCGTTTCCTGCTGCCCTGGCTGCCCACCCCCTTCCCAGTAGACATTCTGCCATTTACATTTCGCTCTTTCAATTGCCGTACCGTCGTTGTTTCCGGTGCTTCCAATTGTATCATCATATGTTTTTGTAGTCATTTACATTATTTATAGCGCGACTTTTCAGTCAGACCTATCCGAAAGCTGTTCTTGTTTCTATTTCCCAATTAATACGATATTCCTGCGCATGACTTGGTAATCAAATAAAAGCTGATGGCACAGTATGCATTCCTAAAATATAATATCACTCTATTTTCCAAAGCGCGCAGAAATTGAAAGTAAATTTTTCAGCCTCAAAATTTGTAGATTGTTGGTATGTATACAACTGTTGTATCGTATGTATACTATACTACGTTATCGCAAAATTCGTCAAGATTGTTTTTCATAAAATATTTAATTATTACAGCGTTATACGGCAGTAATTTCTATGTTGTTCTTGAGATGTGTGCATTCATGCTGCCCTGGGACAGAAGTCTACTAATTTTCCGGTCCATAATGATAATTTAAATAACGAGTAGGATTGAAGATTTTAGTTAGAGGCCAGAAGTACATAATAATAGATATTTTCTTGCCTACGTTTCCTTAAATCTCTTAAAATTTCAAAATACTTTTCCTAAAATAATCGTTATGTTTTCAACGTTCAGGTCTACTTGTTTGATCACACGGCATGGAGACACTTTAAACAGAACGCCAAAAATGTATCGTAACCCAGTTAATTTGTATCTCAAGCATAACTCAATTATTAGAATCCACTCAGTTTCACGTCCTCTCTCAATTAAGTTACCTTTTGGGAATAGTATTCAGCCCATCCACTGGAACGGTTTGACCTTCGTTTCAACGTCATAACCATAAACCGAAGATTTATCACCGATTATAATCTTTGATAAGAAGTTTTTCTCTCTTTTTGAACGATCAATCAGATCTTGACTAAGCTGGACACGATGGGCTTCTCTTTCTCCGTCATCACGTGGTACACAGTTCGCAGCAACGCAGTGCATCTTCATTTTCTCAGTTAAAATCTCTTGACAAGATCAAACTCATATCGCACACTCTTCAGCAAGTTCCCTGATAGACGTCGATTTGTTTGCATTAATGGTATTCATTTTGCCGACGTATGGGTCGTCAGTTGACTAAAAAGGACGTTCAGAACTCATATCTTCAATGGACTGTCGACTACTTTTAAAACGTTCAAGCCTCTTGAATCGTGTCCTACGCTTTATAATAACATCGGCATAAGAACTGTTAAGCATAGCAAAAGTTTCTGTTGCAGATTTTCCCAGTTTAATACAAAATTTCTCAGGAAGTCGTTTATCTTTAATTTTGGTCATTTTTAAGATCATTAATTTTGAAACCTGTCAAAAGAAAAAAATCGCACTTCACCAAAAACCAAGTAGCTAATAAACAAATGAAGATATCGTCAATCGGAAAATGGTGTCAAAATTAGCAGATCTGTGCAACCTTAGCGACATCAAGCGGATTCTCCAGTGGCGACATCAACTAGACCCGCGCGTTTATCAGCGACGTAATAGCTGGAATTCGCTCGTCAATACCGCCACTGAGGGGCGACAGGCGGCCTTTTGTGGTGAATCGCGTTTTCTGCTCCTGATACTTGGCGGCGTGAAATTTCTGAACGCAAACATCCTGCAACAATCGCCAGACGGGTCCAGGCGAGAGGAGAGAGCGTGATGGTGGGGGGGGGGTGACTTTCGTAGCATTCCGTGGGAGATCTCGTCATTCTGGAAGGCATAATTTATCAAGAGACACACGCATCCACTCCTGGGGACCATTTCCACCCCTACGAGCTTATCATTCCTCAGCAAGACGCCATTTATCAGCAGGACAATGCAACGTGGCATAAGGCTTGCAGTGTACGTGCGTAATTTGAAGAGTACCGGGATGAGTTTATAGTACTTCAATACGTAATTATGCAGTGTTTCCGATGATCACGAGGGGTGACATTCAGTCAACGAGAAATAAACGCAGAGTGAGTCATCAACGTATGAGTTGCTTTGGGAACGTATGGGGGTGCTACACTCCAAGAAATGAGCAGTTGAGCCACGCGAACAGGGAGGGGAGTTTCGGAAGGGTCATTTTCAACTGTACTATAATCAAACAATAAATAAAGTATAACACGTATAAAGCACGTGACATACACACTGCTCAAGAACAATTAACAAGATACACTACCTTTTTCAAATCAAATAGTGAAGACTTTCGATTCTTTTTTGCCCCCGATGGTACAATAAGGGACGTATTTCGATACACTATGGCAAAAAAAAGATTCGACTTTTTGCTGATAGGTCATCGTTTAGACAATCCAGAAACTAGACAATATCGAAAGATGACTTGTGCTGTAGCAGCAATTACAGATTTATTTTCTGTGTTTATTAAAAATTCTAAGAAATTATACATTTTTACTCGTCCTAGTGTATATGAAATGTGGAGTGGTTTTCGATGCTGGTGTCACTTCATAATGTACATTCCAAATAATCCTATGAAATATGCCATAAAATTTGTGTCAGATGCTAGAACTATCAACACAACGCTTACATGTATCACGGAAAGGATAGTGATGGTAAAACTCTAAAGGCAGGATGTTTTTATTTTTCACACTCATTCAAAAATCTACAAGGAATGACTAGGTTTGAATTTATGAAACAAACTGGCACGAAATCTCGTGTTGCCCCACATGCGAGTAAAGACCCGTTCTCTTGCATCAGAGTTACAGTGCAATATTCGTCGTATTCTAGGAACAAAGGAACATCTGAAGATGTGTTGCAACCTAAATGCTAGTCATCATACAAAACATGCCACTCATGTAACTCAAAGAAGAAATGAAAGACACGCTATCAGTTCAAGAGGTGTAAAAAGCCAATATGTTTATAGAGCACTCTGAAATACAATCGCCAATGCTTCTGTGGCCATTACATTTTTAATATAAAAAAGCGATTTACAGTTTCCGAATAATTTTATATTTTTTCCATTTGTTTATAAGCACTAGGATTCCGTAAGTTCCCAAAGCGATCGTTAAATTTATGTAACCATAACCAGGTCCTTTCAATCCTTTCCTTTCAAAGGACGCATTTTAACATACATGTACCCTTAACAGTTACAATTTAAAACAAAATGGGACCAGCACCACTCTCTTTACCGTTCTTTCCTAGATACGTGAAACAAATTAAAGAAAATAATTTGAGTCGCTTTTGATCAAATAATTGTTAAAAGTTGAAGTTTCAATTTTTTGAAACATAGGGGGTTTCAACTGAAATGAGACCTGCACCATTTTCTTAAGCGGACTTTTCGCTGTGCAACAACAAAATTTAATCAAAAACGATGAAGCCAATTTTTTGAAACTTTTTACAATGTCGTAGGGGCTACGTGTAAGGTATCCTCAAAATGAAAACATCGATTTTAAATTCAAGGGACGGCAACTACAGTCATATCGATCGGGGAATACCAATTTAGAAAGAAATTGTGGTTTAACCGCTTCCGTTATTCACATACGAATAGACAGACGGACAGACGTTTGAAGTCAATCGTCTTTTCCGAATCAAGGACCCACAAAATAGATTCTGGCTACACCATGTGTTAGAGGTTTTTTTTAATTGAGCAACTGGATTTAATCCGTTATCGTTGATTTTTCCGGATTTTTTTTCTGAAAGCAAAACTACAAACATGAACTTTTTTGAATTAGTTACTTTCCGATTCCATTCTTTCGAAAGCAACAATCCGAACAACAATATTTTACAACTGTATACTTTCCGGCTGAATGAGTCGTTTCATAGTGAAGACTGTTTTATAGATGTGGTTTGTTTGAAAAATTCTACAGTAATAGAAGCCACGAAAGAAGCTATTAACATTACAAAATAGATTTAAATATATTTTTTGATGCATCATCAATACAAATCAGAAAATCGACGTCTGCAGTTCGTTCATGCCATTGAATATACTAGCTTCACCCTGTAACTTCTTATGTACAATTAAAATTATCAATAAAATTTCTATGAACTACAAGTGTTCAGAAAATTAATTACTTTTAGTATTCTGAAAAAGAATATTCGGAATTTCACTTTCGGAAAAAAGAAATTTGGGATACATTGCTTTCAAAAATCTTCTGATTTGGAAGCTTAAATTCGTAAAATTGGCAGGTAACAGTTGGTACTCGCAGCATGAAAATTGGCGGAAAAAGAATTCAAATATTTACTTTTTCAGTCGAAATTGAAATGTTTTATTTGTTCGAATTTTCACCCGAATTCCTACGTATCTAAGAAACTACAGACACATATCACACATCTGGTGACTGCTTATTTTTCCTTCAGTTTATCGTAGTATTGTATACTGGCAAAATAAAATAGAAAAGGAAATAAAATAAAATAGATGTTTTCATATTTTTCTGGGTCTCTGTATATATAACAAAACCACAGACTCCTCTCACACATCTAGAGGTTGGATAGTATTCTTTCAATTTCTGCGGTTGTTGTAAATCGTTAATACAGATGTCGATGCCACAACCTCTCGGGATCAGAATCATGAATAAACTAGGGCATTCGAAAGTCGACGTTTGACAGAATTCTGACTACTGTTCCATGAGAGAAACGTAGAGTTGTGCCCACTTCGAAATGTTCGTTCGTGATTCGTATGTCGTTTCTGATCAACAGTTCTCACAGTCACACTAGGTGCATTTATTGGCAGCCTTGGCGATACGTATCCATATACAACTACAAGGAATATGTAATGTGCCTTTGCAATCACAGATGCATCACATACACAGATCTATTCTTAATGTGGAAATTGCTAGGTTCATTTAATGTTAATTTTTGGCACAGATTTAAATTCAGTTCAATTCAATTACGACTATGTAGCAAGACATGAAATGCCGAAGTCAAAGCATTAGTCAAAAGGTAAGTCAGGCGCGTGGAGATATCTTAATTATCCTTATCCCGGATGTGAGGATAATCTTGAGTACTTCGAGTTTCCCAACTTCCGTGGGTCCTCACTCCAGCGACCTAGACACGTGATGAGTTTCATCACTTTCATTCGCTTTGATATACTCGAGAGTCCGGTAGAGAACATCCCGAGCCAATGAAATGTTCCTCTCAGATATTAAGCTATTCTTTGCATTTTTAGAGTTATCGCTCTCCTAATTTCATTGTTTCATAGTATATTCCGGAGAAATGTCTTAGAAGACTTACATTTGCTCATTCATCGTGTTTTCTTATTGATTGTTTTCTCTTCTTAAGATGGCTCCTCACATGCGCAATTCGGTGAATCCCGAGCAACCGCTCGCCGAATCCCGAGTAGTGTGAACGGGTTGCTCGCTATTTGCCGACCACTGAACATTCGGTATTCGCCCTACCCACCGCGTGTCTGTCTTTAGGACACACCAAAAGGAGCGAATATTCGCAGCGCACGTCATCAGTTCGGGATTGGGCGAGCAGTAGCTCGCTGCTCGGCGAATGCCGAATGTGTAGTCACCTTTAGACACCTATTGTCAGTTGCGAAGACTGGGTAACTGAGGTTAATGTTGATTGAATATTTGGAAAGTCAGTGTGAGTCAAAGTCGATTATTACATTATTTCATGTTATTTTATTTTTAATGTTTTCACCTACAGGACCATTTATGAGACTAATTTTTAAATCACCACAACAACACAACGTCAATTAATAATAATAATAATAAGATTAATAATAATAATAATAATAATAATAATAACACCAGGGCTAATATCCCTGGGGGATAAAAATCTGATCCTGCAAAAATGCCGAGCCTATGATAAAAATTAGTTGCACCTGCCGCCGAGATGATGTTTCTGAGGTTCGGTAAATGCAGGGTGCATGCACACTTGGTCAAAGTCGGCCTATTCAGGAGCAAAAAAATAACAATAACAATCAATTATGAGAAAATATTCTTTCTATATCAATTCATTACTGCAATAAGTGAAAAAAATATTTGCAGAATATTTTACATTTCAGATTTGTTTCGAGAACGGATTAGCGACTCCGCTGTCATTCTTTTAAACATCCATATATTAAGCCTATGTTTTTGAACATCCATGTTTTGTGCTCGATATATTTTTAATATATTTGCTTTATGCTTGATATTTTTATGTTGTGAGCTCGATTTGTGAGTGATCGAATGATCGATCTGACTAAGGTCACCGTCCCTTGAATTTGAAATAGATATTTTCATTTTGGGGTACCTTACACGTAGCCCTTGGGACATTGTCAAAAGTTTCAAAAAATTGGCTCCATCGTTTTTGATTAAACTTTGTTGTTGCACAGCGAAAAGTGCTCAGCGAAAAGTCCGCTTAAGAAAATGGTGCAGGTCTCACTTCAGTTGAAACCCCTTATGTTTCAAAAAATTGTAATGATTAAAATGTGAAATAACTTATGGAGCAAAGCTTATCTGCTCGATCCAAACCAACGCTGTTCGTACTACCTTCATCGAGCAGATTCTCTCCCTCGCCCAAGACGAAGTTTCGTTAGGAAACATCGATGTTTAATTTTCGTTTTCCGTCACTAGTCGAGAAGCATGAATCATAAGTTCCGTTTAAGAGAATCAAATGACCTATTTTACATGCGCTTACATGCACGAGCGCAATCTCCGAGCGCGTTCCCTCAAGGCCACTTCACTTCGTGCTCGTCCTCCTTGCACTGCTACCAACATCTCATCAAAACGCTGCTTTCGTGACCAAGTCATTCCGTGTGATGAGTGTTCCCGTGTACCAACGCTGCACCGAGGGATCATATTCATCAAGCAGGCCTGTTAAAAGATGAAGGTTAACAACCACTTGTGTGAACACCAAGACATCCAATTATCTCTTCTTTAGAACGTAAACCTTATGAATCAGTGTGAGAGGCGACTGCGTCTGAAAGAGCACTTCATTTACGCTGAACTTGTTACTCGGCCAAGGCTAGTCCTCGCGAAATGAGTGACCGCTAGCCTCTGGTCGATTTCGGCATCGCGTTGCGCTTCGCAAGCGCCCCAGATCGTCTGCTGGCTACGAAGCTCCCCCCGCACCCACCCACGCTTGCACACACACACACACACACAGTAAGTCTCACACTTTGTCTCTTTGTTATAGATACACTATAATTTTACAAATTAATGAATGTATTATACGAGATTGTTTAGTTTATGAAAGTGTATTTATTAGTTCTTACCGCATATACAATTAAAAATTAAGATTTTTTTAAATTTACAGTAATTTGGTTACTTTTTTAGTGGTTTAATAATTTTCTCTGAGACATTTATTAAAAGTATAAGCTGTTGGAAAGCACTGAAATCAATGTTCAACAACATCAGAGACTCGATTTTAACTCATCAGAGACTCGAGGAGACTTGAAACCTACAACTATTCCCTTGCACGATGGCATTCATGAAGTGATGTTAGCAGGGTTCTCCACAAAAAGCGAGAGAGGTTAAAGAACATCAATTTTTCATTGGCATTCAGACATGGGCAATTAACAACAAAATTAAAAAATCGTGTATTAACGGTATATTTCAGGGCTGTACATTTTTTCTGATGCTTCATTTAACATCATCTAGGCCAATACTGATAATTTATACTGCTTACTTAAACTGCTACTGAGCTCTCTACAGTGATTGATATTGTTTTCGTCAGGCAGCTTCGTGTAAAAAAATAATTATTTACTTCTCGGAATTTTATATTTGGGATTATTTCACATTTCTAGACAACATTGTGGTCGAAATACAGCATCTTCTCATTATCATCTTAGTAAATGAATTATTAGATGCAGACTTGTTTAAGACAAGCTTTCGTAACTTTTACAGTGTGGGCTACGCAGGTCGCCAGACTTCCATTTGTAAGATCATGGATGTGCCTTGAGTCTAATGTCAACCCGGATGCTTGTTTTAATCGGAATATAGCAGTATCTGCTTACCTCGAACAACACAAATGCTTCGAGCGCTTGTTTACTTTATTCTGTTCCATCTCTCAACGCGTTCTCCTATCGCACACAATAAATCAGCCGCTCAAGGCCGACGCCAAGCGCCAACATACGCGCAGAGCGCAAGCGTGGATTTGCCTTCCATCACGCTAAGTGTGGCTGCGTGAAATGCAAGTAATCACGTCGAGCACACCTTTCGAATCCTCCTCTTGGAGACGTCTTTTGTGGATAATTTCGTAGGCATTCACTTGTAGATAACCGTCTCTTTCACTCGAATAACAGCACTCTTCATTAGATCATTTAAACTACAATCCTTGATTTACTTCTGCGTGCTATTTCAATTGTGAGA
The DNA here is from genome assembly GCA_017312745.1 of Gryllus bimaculatus. Taxonomy (NCBI): domain Eukaryota; kingdom Metazoa; phylum Arthropoda; class Insecta; order Orthoptera; family Gryllidae; genus Gryllus; species Gryllus bimaculatus. The sequence goes on along the minus strand of BOPP01000224.1, from coordinate 349,518 downwards.
GTTTCCACGAGAGAGAGTAGGTTTGTCGCCTATTGAGACCTGTAACATTACTTCTCAGATGGGATACATTTTTTCATATAACAAAGATAAAAGGAAAATATCTAGTGCAGCAAAAAGTATAAAAAGTCTTCATTCTTGTAACACCTCAACACAAGGTATATCATACCTACAATGCATCTCTGCAAGGTTGCATTGATGCACTTTTAAGTGCAAAGTTACTAATGTCAAAATAGTGTGTGTTCAAATTTTCAAAGGTTATTTTACCCTTTAACTTCCTTTTCTTAAGCATCTAAATATTTCACTATGCAATTATTAAATTAGTTAATGCATTCGAAGTACGATAAGATTTCCCATCCAGATTTTAAGTATAGTAAAAACAGGATAGATCTTATTACAGGTAATTTATCTAACTTTGTGCAACTTTTACAATCTAACGTATTTGACTTGGTTAGCAGAACGTATTATGAAATAAACTACTAAGAAATTTTCTTATTATTTATATCCTATTAGTTTTGTCATTATACAGTATTATATATTTATATAAAGGAGAACTTTGACGACTGTTAAATATATATATATATATATATATATATATATATATATATATATATATAATAAATATATATTATATATATATAACAGTCGTCAAAGTTCCCCTAGTTTACAAGAAGAAAATGACAAAATAACAGGAAAAAAGCATCCGAAAGGTGACTGTAATCACTGAAAAGCAATCTTATATTTTTTCTGGACCTCTCTTCCTGATATTTATTACACTCACTTTGGAAGACAGTACTTAAACATGAACTTAATTAAATATATTCCCTTCAGAACCAGAAGAAATTTAATGCATTTTTTCATTAAAAATGAAATAATCAGAAAATCTTCAACAAATTAAAATAAATATTTTAGAGGTCTTTAGAGAATGAAGAGTTTATAAAAACTGTGAAAAACTAGACAGATGACAAAAAATGCCTTTATTTGCTTCTTTCCTAGAAATCATTGCTTCAACTCCATTCTTTGCATGAGTGCGCATCTCACTGTGATGGTCGTCCATTTAGGAAATAAAAGAGCCAGATTAATGGGATGAACAAGCAAATTTAGAGATGTACCAAGATAACATTCAAACTTCCCAAAAATTTCTATGAAATATCATTCTTTCAACACCTTTTCACATTTAAATTTCGCTGAGAAGGACTTTCTCGAGAAAACGAACTGCGATTCGCCAAGAGATTGTTCAGGATGACCCGGGAGACAGCGTTCCTTCCCCACAGAATCATAATCTGCGCAGTCACAGTTCCCTGACTTGTCCACGGGAAACCAGCAAATGAAGGAACATCATTGTTCAACAGCCACCTCACAATTGGTGATTCATCTTTACAATATAGGGTTGTCCATTAAGGAGAAATTCAAGGAGATCTTCTAAATATTTTGCAATTTCTTCTAAACTTGTTGAAGAATAAAAATATCACTCTTCGAGTAAAGATTAAAGCAATCAATGAAGATAACTTGTATACAGAAAATCGCTCGCTGGCTAAAACCACGGTATCTTTTTATAATAAAAAATAGTATACAGTGCTTCGTCCGAGTGTTTTTTTTATTTCAATTCAACAATCAATCTTACAACAATTCATAATTTACAGAATGTAGTCTATTTAATCATGGCGTAGGTAGCCATCTTTGTAGCAATATAGGAGGAAACGAAACTAGTGATCTATAACACACAATTTCTCGCATTATTAATAAGAGTTGCTATTTAAAAAAATTCACAGGTCAACGAAAATGAAACCTGAGATATTGTTATGCATCGTTTGATACATCCGGAATAATAATACCAAATTTCTGAAAAAAAATCACGAAAAAAATTTAATCATTTTAAGAAAAGATAATTGTATATATTGCCTTCACTTCAAGCAAAATTCGCAGAAACTATTTGTTTTCTCAAAGCATGTAAATGCCCTTATTTTAAGATACAATCATTAGAATATATTTCCTTCGACAAAAATCTCTCTTCGGAAAAGATCTCCTTCGACAAAACAATAGATTTTCTATGTTAATTTTTGTGATAATTTTTTGCATTAAAATTCAGAAAGCTCATGGAAAATGTACACCTGCGCCATTTTTACAGAGTTATTTACTCTATCCTAGGAAAATGTTTAATAAAAAATGTTAAGACTTTTTTTGAGAAACATTTGAGATTGATTCTGTAGCGCCAAGTTAATTACCCCCAAAAATCAAAATCTCCGTTTCAGCTTCGTTTGACATTGATTTCAGCAGATCGATTTGGGAATATCAATTTTGGATAAAATCATTCAAACCGTTCAGGCACTAGCGTTCATCACAGACAGTAAGACATTTTACCGTCAACTAATATTTTAGTACCAAGAACCCACAAAAAGAGGATTCTGACTACACAGCATGTAAAAGGAAATAATTTACTGAATTTAAAACACGAATTATCCCTTTTTATGTATCAAAACCCCCATAATTCGAGTTTCTTTGCCAAAACATTGCTGATTTTTTTCAGAGAATTATATTTTCTATTTACTACAAAGTTCGTAGAATGGAGCGAAAGTAAAAAAAATAATGTTTCATAATTATTAAAACGAAAGAATCAAGTCAAATAACTATTGAAACGAAAGAATCACTCTTCGTTTATACCAGAAGGAAGAAACGGAAAGAAGTCTCAGGTAGACAGAACACAGAGGTTTTCACGAAAATACTTGTTCGGGTTCAGAATTTTCCAAAAAGGCAGTAACACAATTTTCTGAGCAGTTTTTTTTATTTACAGATCTTTTTTATTTTACAAATATAAACAAGATACGATTTTGGCATTTTCAATGAATTTATATTGAGTTTAATTACTAATAAACCGTTAAAACTAAATAACACAATAATTCCACGATTGCAATTTTACTGCGTACATTTCTATTGGTTTGAGTGAAAGACGACCCACTCTTCTCACAGAAAAGCATTACCAAAAGTACAATGGCACAAGAAATTGTGAGGTAATATTTTAATGTTGTAGAACACTATACTCAGAACTAATGTTTCAATTGTTCTTGACTACTGACGTGCGGAAATGGGCAAATGAAGTCCCTGCTTAATCAGCCAAGGTTATCAAATAGCTAAGATGTTTTTCTGATACCTCGAATAAATAAATGTAAGTTTTTTATTCACTGAAACATAAAAAATCGATATCAAAGATATTATTAAAAGCACTGTTATATGATAATAAAATAGTTTTCCTCTAAAAAGCACGAATCCATGCCCTCCCGTTTTCCTCCATTATCTGTCTCGTTCATTCGTCTATAGTTTGACTCACTCATTCGTTCATTCCCTGCATTCAATCTCTGCCTCGTTCATTCGTCCGTTCTCTATCTTGTTCATTTCCACATTACCTGCCTCACTCAGTCGCACATTCACTACCTCGTGAATTCATTCAATCTCTGTCTCGTTCACTTCTCCTCATATCTATTCACTCTTCCTTTCATTTGACTACTCGAAAATTCAATTCTATATTCACTCCTTCACTCTTTCATTCAGACTCATTCATTGTTCCAAACAGGAGATTTACTAATTCTTTCATTCGTTGTTTGCTTAGTAATTTACAGTTTTTTTCCACTCATTCATTTAATTTCACCCGAACAATTGTAGTCTACCAAAACGATTTCAAATCAATAAGTTACGCGCAAATCATCCACACGTTTTCTCTCATAAATATGCTCTATTTTATGTGATTGTAGTTCATTGAATCACCCCTGAAACTGTCGCAGACGCGTCTGGGCGTCAACGGCCGCGCGATGCCTCGGGATGCTGCAGACAGCTGAATGCGACTGCGCGCTTCAAATGGAAGCCCGCGGCGACGGCGCCCTCGGCGTCCGCGGAACCGCCCGCGAGGGGTCGCGGCACCCGGAGAAAGCGCCGCAGCTGGCGCAAGGCGGGGAAAGGCCCCGAAAGCGACCCTACAGCCGAACAGGGCCCAGTGGGAACACTTGGCATGGGGCGTGGGAACCATTGGATTTGCATCTGTTAAGTTCATTATGTTTTCAAAACCAAAAACAGAATTTCCTTTAATGGTAATAAAAAATATTAATTCTTCAATTTCAGAGGCGCAACTTCAAATTATTGTTTGTATTTTTTCATGTTCCTCGAAATTTATCAAATCGCCTAAATAAACAATGTTGGCTTCTGTTTCTATTAATGTAATTTTAAGTTCCATGTCAAAATAATATTTTCTTTAGTGTTTTACGGTACAACTTTAATTACGGTAATTTTTTGGTATAGCCAAACTTCACCTAATAATGTAACATGCACATCAGGTAGGTATGCTATTTGTTTTCGAACATTTTCATTAGCAGATTTCAAAAATTAAACATTATATTTATTAGAAGAAGGTAGTATAAAAAATAATTAATGTTTGAGATGGCATGATATAATAGCATTACATAAAATTATAATAAAAAGAATGAAAATGTGTACGGTTTTCAAAAATAAATTGTGAAAAAGCATTAAATGTCAATAAAAATAATGCAGGCTCTCCAGAAATCATTTAAACTTTCTGTGATAAGCTCTCTGACCGATGTTTTGCATAATAATGTACTTCCTCTACTACATGCTTCGAAAAAGATTTCTTATTACTTCATAAAGATGGAAAAATTGACACTTAATCCAATAAACTCAGTTCTCCGAATTCAATGGCAGTGAGCATAGACGTTGGTCTTCGTGGAGATGCAGTTACACTAATCCATCATTCCATTCACATGCATCTCTCGTAATTCACACTCCTTGTTTACCTCTACTATCACCAAGAGAAAGTTCAGTCGAAGCTGTGAAAATTAGCGCAGGAAGTTCTAAGTGTCCTCCCTAGCCTTCGGTTAGTAAACTAGTGAGCAGCTCCATTTGGTCGGTAATCGTCAGCATTAGCATCACCATCTACTCATCATAATTAGCATCAGCACCACCAATATCACTACGCAGAAGATGGTTTGATATATGAAGACGGAACAGGCAGCCGCCTAATCTTTGAAGTGCAGAAGAAGAAGGTGAAGAAGAAAAAGAAGAAGATCATCAATATTAGGAGCAGAATCATAGTATCATCAGCGCCAACAGTATCAGCAGGAGCAGCAGCATCATTATCAGCAGCATCACCAACATCATCATCAGCATCAACATTATTAGAATCAGCATCAGTATCATCAGTCTCAGAATCATCAGCATCACGTCATACGTATCAGCGTCAGTATCCGTAACGGCATCACTATCATCAGTGTAATTATCAATATCATTATCACCATCAGTATAATCATCAATATCATTATCACTATCTTCGCTATTGTCAATCAGCATCGCCAGCATCAAAATGAACACGACCGCATTGCAGATTATTGTCTTTTGCGGCGTTTGATGATTTGTGTCCATCGAGTGACAAACACAGTGGAGGCGACACAGAGACGTAGGCACACATGGCGCATTTCAACCGAAACCCTACAACGCACGCACCGCACAGAAGGGTTTAAGCGTTACTTAATAAGCTTTGCGGATGGTCTATAGGCGAGGGGAAATGTTTACCTCCTCGGAGGCAATGAAAGAAGGGGACGGCGAACGAAAGACCCGCCCGGAGAGAAAGCAAAAGGGTCGTGCCCCCGCAGTGCACATAACGATGACGGTCGGGCCCGCACCGCCCACGATGGGGCTTTGAAAGGCAGGCTCCCTCCGCACGGAACGAAGCGGGAAGCACTGGCAACGCGTGAGCAAACGAAGTACCTACACCAAGCCAAACGTGCTCAAACTTAAAACCAGGAATAGCAACGCAAAGATGTGACGGGAGGAATTACTACGTCGTGAATCTTAAATGAAACTGCACGCCAAGGAATAAAATAATAATATCGGAAAACAGTACTTCATTCTCATACAATGACACGGAGCAAATGTACTTTCAGGGATTTTGAAAGTGAGTGGAATGACGTCATAAAGACATTGTCGTAGCATATGAGTTCCGGCTTTTTAATTACAAACACCAAGTTATTCTCAAGACTCCCTTCGTCCCTTTTCCAAATAATAATAATAATAATAATAATAATAATAATAATAATAATAATAATAATAATAATAATAAACACGTCATGTGTATGTATATTTTCTTCCCGCATTACTATTTAACACGGGGAGGAATTTCAAACAAACTTTGTTCCAGTATTTTTGGGTTTCCGAGAAAAAACGTTCGGAGTTACGATTCAAAATGTATCCCTCAAACGATTATACAGATTTCCAAATGTGTTTTTGAATACTACCCTGGAAAACGTGTATGTACTATCAATTGCGTTGCAGCAAAGCAGGCAGGGCCCTGTTGGGTCGGGGTCTGACGAGGCATGCGGATGTTGGCAGAGGGGGTAGGGGGCCGGGCTGGGGCGAGACTGAGACGTAAAGAGACAAAGAGACGGGGAGCAAAATCGAATGCACTGGCTGCCTTTCTATTTGAATTGAGAATATTATATCAAGTCAAGACGCACCCCAGCCAACGACGTGGCGTCTCCCGGGTAGCCGAGAATTTATGGATTCGAGCCGCGGAAGCTTACGTATATAATAGATCTGTGACCATTCTTACCAGAAAATAAGGAAGATACGATCGAAACGCCACCACCATTCAACTTTTCCAGAAAATCAACAACAGCTGTGGCCAAAAGATCAGTAAATGTTTCTGTTAAAAAATCCGTCATTTATCAAGTCACGAATGCATGATTCCCAGATCTACGAAGATTTGTTAGGAACTCGCGACTCCATCCGCTATTGCACCTGGTTATTTAGGGATAAAAAATTCACCAAGTGCTTTTTATATAGAGAAGGGAGAAAGTTCACTGCAATGTAGATCCCGAAATGTTTAATAACATTTATTTTATTATTGTAAGTTATCCACACGTTTATTACTGATGGTGCATATCTTTATCCTTAGACTAAAATCGTCTAATCTGGTTATAAGTTTTAAAGGACTAGTCATGTACGGAATAAAACGGTATTTAAGCTGAATTCTTTTTTAGCCCCCGAAAATAATTTCCACAAGATGTAAACGAAGCTAGCAGGTATGTTTGGCTGTTCTGAAGAGTAAAAACCAGTGATAAGATTAGTGAAATTTAATCCTGAATAATTGGTTACCCTGGGTACTGGATTACATCAAAACCATTGGTATAGTCGACTGCTGTGTATGACGAACTTGTGTGTTCGTTGTGGAAGGCGCATTTCATCAATCGTGATTGATGGTGTTAGACACTCTTAAGTAAAAAGTGTCTACGGGAGACGCATGTGGGTAGACGTCGCTCTGATATGACAAAGTGCTCTATCTAGTAACTGCGATGACTCTTAATTAAGCATTTCTGAACACTCTTAGAAATGGATTTTCTCTCTATTCTTTATTTGAAGATCTATTTCCTAGTGACCTTACAATATTCTGTTTTATCCATATTACTCTTACTTCGAATGAGTATAACGTTGAACGTAGGTTATGTGGTATGTGATGTAGTAATGATACACTATATTAATATTAGAGAACCATAAAATCTTTGAGATAATTTGAAATAATCGAACATTAACTGTTTGTTATTAACATTAACATAATTCTAACTCTAATAAAGATCAATAAATGAAAACGATGGAGAAATAAAAGTGTAAATGTGTAAATTTTAATTTAGACTACATATTAAGTGAGATAGAGCACATGATGTAGTAAGAAAAATTCAATATTACTGCCCGTTTTAGCTTGAAATTTAGAGTATACGTTATTTTAATGTTTCGCTTCTGCTGGCAATTTGGTATTGATATTTTTTAAATATATTTTTTCCAATAAACAATTGTGACAACCAGAGAACTAATTTTAATTTCTCTGTCGTGTATGGTATCAATCTATTGCTGAAAGGATACCCCCAAAGGACAAGATGGTATAAAGTTCCTAAAACCAAATTTTCTTAGTAGTTCCACTATAACTCCAACATAAGGATAAGACTTTTGAAAGGTTTCTCATCCCTCAAAAATTGTATATTTTCTCAACCCCAAATTCAAACGCCACAAAAAAGTTTTTGAAAAAATAACCAAAAAAAAATGTTTTCATCGTCTCCAGGGGTACTCTTTTGGTGTTTAGGTTGGTGCTTCTCTCCGTACTTTCTTGGCACTAAAATGATCTTGTTCGCGGAAACCCTTCCATTTTTATTTTTCAGTCTCGACGTGGCCGAATCGAAGCGCGTGGGTGGCGCGTCGCGAAGCAGGAAGCGCAGTGCCTGACCCCCTCCGCCGCCGGCCGTTAATGTGCATCCACTTCTCCGCGCTGATGCAACGCGCGCGGGGGCGGGGGCGGCGCGGGGGCGCGGGGCGGGGTTCGGCCGCGGTGATTTAGAGGTGCGTGGGAGGACGCGCCAGTCAACACAGAGGGAAGCCCGCGGCTCGGGGCGAGTGTAGGGGGGGAGATCGTTGACCAGCTGATCCCTCCGCGTGCGACTAGCGCACCCGGTGGCCCGATCAAGGAAGAGCGGTTGCGCTCTCCCTCCGGCAGCGCAAGCACTCGCCTTAAGCGGAGGGAGGAGTAAGAGGTATTTATGCACTAAGGGCGTTATAAGGGATCTAATGATCGAGCAGCACCAAACTGCCTGAGGGCCTTTGGCCCGACGACTTTTACCGCCCGAGATCACGAGGACCAGTTTACGCCTGTGGTACGTACATGATTTCATTGTTTTACCTAATCTTGTTGATTCAGATTCGCTAATTTACTAATTAACTAGATGCTAAGTTCACTCGGCTTTCTTTTTATAATTCCCTCTTTTAAATCCCTCCTTAAGAGAACAAGGAGCGTCTCATCTTTTTTCCCTCGTAACTACGATTCTTTTGATACAAATACTTTTGCAGTGTATATTGTCTCTGTAACGAAGACAATAACAAGCTATAACGTATCAGTAAAAAAATTAAAGTATTTTAGCCTCCTGTATTGTTTAAATTGAGTTTCAGTCTGTAAGCTGAGATAAGTTTAACATTAAGAGTTATTAGAGAGTTCTAATAACCCATGGCTCACTATTAACAGCTAGATTAAGTTTTATAATACATATTATTAAAGAAAATTTCTTCAAAATATTTTGGCTTTTTAACTACTTCAACTTGACTGTCACATTTCTTACGGTAAACATACAAATGTAAACGAAAAGTATAGTACATAGGAGTAATCACAAAATGAATAAGTCATCGTAAGATTCTAGTATCATTACATCTCACGATATTCTTTTGTACACGAGTATTGTACGCCAATGGATTTTCGACAACAGAAATATTTCGATGTAGCGACACCGCCCCTGGAAGAAAATGCTAAAACGAGTCACTGAATGCCGAAACGGTACGTGAAAATCCAAGGTTCTTGGTGTGATGTGGTGTGGTGAATGTCGAAGCATAGCCCTAACTACTGGGCTTAAGAACTGCTCGCGAACTTTCCATGTCCATTATGTTACCTTCCTCTCTCCTTACACACACTCTAACATTCTACATGCACTTCACTGTTGCACATTTCGGACGACTAGTCGACAGCTTAGAGATTGTCCCGGCTGGGCGTCCCAGTGGTGGTGATAGACGGAGGGGGAAATCCCATAGTTGGAGGGGGAAGTCCCACAAGAAGACGAGCATGTCTGCGGCGTCCAATCCTCACATTCCAACGAGGTAAGAACTCCGCAACCGCCCGGGATGTACCACGCACTACATTTATGGGACTAATGATCGCAGTTATCGAAACACCTGGAATCAATACTCACTCACTCATTCAATCACCCTCAAAATCCTTGCCCCATTCTTCGTTCCTGAGTACTTTCTAATCCTGTCTCCAGAAGCGGGTGTTAACGAAATCTTTCCTCTCAATCAAGGATGAAAGTCATCCAGCAGTCCTCAAGTGGGCGTTTTGAAGCACCTTCAACAGTAACTACTAGACCAAGGAAGACAAAAAGCAAATTAAGAAAACCGAACAAGACAAAAGTGTGTTGACAAGCAATCTCTCGATTGCAATTACTGATTACTAATAGAAAAACTTTGTTTTGGGGCACGTTTTGAACTTAACATTAACCCTCCGTTCACACGCCAGTAACAGCAACAAAAAACAAACAAAAATATCGAACGATCAATGCAAACAATCTTGATAAAACAGCGTAAAAAGAGAGAACAAGCAACAACAACAAAAATCAGAACAGAACATCCACCAGGCGAAAGGAAAAGACGTTTTTGCCCCCGGGAGAGAGCGCTTCCGTCGCCGCTCGCTGTTCGCCACCTGCGCCGCCCTCCGGCAAGAAGCCCACCGCCCCCTCCGCGCCTGCACCTCCCCACGCCGCCCCCGCCCCGCCCCGCTCGGAAGCAAGCGCGCGCCCCGCCCCCCGCGGCCGGCGTTTCCGGTACTCCGCAGGCGACGCGGGCGGCGGCGGCGGCGCGCGGCCGGCGCGGCATCGCGGCGGTGCGCGTGCGCCGGGCCGGTGGCGCGGGGCGGTGCGGCGGCAGCGGAGGCGGCGCGGGCGACGCCGCTTTCGCAGAGCGGCGCGAGCGAGAGGGAAGGAAAACAAGTGTCTCACGGCGGCGCAGTGTCAGATTAGCTGCTCAGTGGTAATCATAGTTGGGACAGTCATAAAAGTAGGCATTCATTGCCATTTCATAAGTGTATTAATTCATTCATTCATTCATTCATTCGCGTTTCATTTATTAGTTTATTCTCATTTCATAGATTCGCATTTCATTTATTTGTTTGTTCTCATTTCATTCATACCTCCATTCATTCACATTTCATTTATTATTTCATTCCTTTTTATTTCATTATTTATTTCATTCATTCTCGTTTCATTTATTCTTTTGTATTTCAGATATTCATTCTTTGCTTGTATTCATCATTTAATTTAGTCATTTGTTTTCCATATTCTTTATGTAAGCATTCCTATTTATTACGTTCATTCATTACTTTCTGTATTCATTCGTTCCAAATTGTCTAAGAAAATAGATGTGTTACTTTCCTGCTCAATTAAGAAGTAATAAATGATGGCCTGAATAATATTACTAAGTACGCAATTCACACCACAATTATGTTACGTATTTAACGAACTTCCGTCCCGCAACAGTGTATGCTCCGATGGGCACCCGCGATCATGGGTATATTCCAAATAGTTCAGCTGTCGCTACTTTCCATTTACCCCACTTCGCGGAAAATGAAACAAGTTCCAACAAAATTAAAGTATTTTGTTGGTAATTTGTGAATTGCTAATCAATAAGCAATCGGTGACCTGCTTCACTTTCCTGGATATTTTATTCTGTATTCTTGAACCTCCGATTAATTGTATCTAATACGTTCTCCAAGGTTTCGCCAATCTTCTAAAGACGCTACTAATTGGGCATTTAAACTAGTATTTCGCTTTAAATATCACGAGTTGATGGTCAGACGTCCATTTCTTTCGAACTCTACCTAGCCTCTTCCAAAACAAATTTGCCTCGATAGCAGCCCATTACATTATTCAATTGATCGTTCCTTTACGAGTTGCTTCACGGAGGTGATACTTCGTTCTCTTACGAGTTGAGTTGTACCAAGTTCAATGTTCATTTTATAACAAATTACTAGATGACATTCATGGTTTTTGCGGGATTCAAACTCACTTGACCTTCATTCTGCCCAGTGCAATTTTTTGCCACATCCAACTACGCCATTTGCAATATTGATTCATTAGAAAGCGCTGAATGTGTCGAAAGTGAGGATGCGCAGAAGGTTTAGAAATTGTCTAGCATTGAAAGCAGCCGTTTTAGTTTTACAGCTAAATAGAGCATGTACTGTAAGGCACTGTTGTCTTTTTTGTTTGCAGGCCAACTGAAAGGTACATTTCAAAGGAAGATTTGCAAAATAGTACACCTAGAGACACGAATAGTTCCATCACGAAACTAGTATTCCCACTTATTCTTCCATTCGATATTCCAGCGCACCCATTGAAACAAAGTATTACGTACTAGTTAAAGGTGCACCTTGATTGGCAGGAAGACTGACGAAAAAATTCCAATATTAGAGATATCTTGTTGAAACAAGATGTCAGAAGCTTAGTGTCTTCAGTGTCAGAAGCTTAATGTCTCAGTTCTCATAGTTTCCAACTCTTTACATTTCATATACTGTAAAATAAAGATGAAGAAATTTATATTTTGTAAGTTGCTACACATCAACACTCGTCCATTTGTATAATCTGTATTACTATATTTTGAATTTGCGCATAAATTAAAGGGAAACAACGTAGCCTCTGGTGTCAGGTGAAATGTGTCATTGGTTTTGCTAAATACCCAGAAAGACACGGAAAACAATAAACCAGGTTCGATGAGAGAACAAAGTCAATATTTGAGTGTGTTAAAAACGCAGTTTCTCATACATGATGTTACTACTGTATTCTCATACTTAAGGCGTTCATTGCTTACGGCACAGCTGAACTGCTAGGCACACTCGTCCAATAATGAAGAAAGAAGCTTCAGTTTTCACGCAGCGTCAGTGAAGCCAATTTTTGCTGCCATAGGCCACTAGTATGGTTTATATATTTTAAATTTTTACTCACAAACAACAGAGCTGATGAATTGATTGATTGAATCGATTAAATAGATTGGATTGATTTATTGATTGATTAATTAGCCGTGATTCCGAGTGCGTTCACTGCATTAGTAGCGTAAGTGTGTTGCGCGTGTTTTGTTCGGGAAGTACCCCATTCTGGATTTTCCCCAACCAGGGGTCTCCTGATGGCGATCGAAGATACCGACAGATCTGAAGAGTTAAATTAAGCGAATTGCCTTAGCGAGGGGCTCGCAGTGGCACGAGTGGCGGCCGCGGTGGCGCAGTCGCGCAGGTGAAAGGGCTTCTGGCGGTGAACTTGTCAGCGCCATCGGCCTCGAGCTGTCCGCCGGGCGCCGCCCCCCCTCTCCCTCCCGTCCCCCCGAACGTCCTCACCGCCGCCGCCAGAGCCGTTCACCAAGACCCACCCGCTTCCTGGCGGAGAGAAGGCGACTCGGGAATCAGAATGCGAAGAGGCACTTTTTGTGGGATGGGTACATGCCAGTTAGTATTCAATGGCCTTTAAATTTGCACGCACAAGCGCGTTGATCGCATTTTTATTACGACAGCTCAAGGTGTCTGGTCCATTTCTTGGAAAGCAGAAACCAAGTCCTGCAATGGCCTTCCGCCGATAAATACTTTTTCAGGGTTTTTCTCAATGATCCCTATAAATTATGAGAATAACTAAGAAGAAATTTGATTCAATACATCAAAAAACTCGAAGGATAGCTGTAAACAGTTTTGTGTTACCCTGGCTTCAAATATATGGGAATAATTTCTTAAATTTCAATGATTATGTAGGCTAAAAACGGCAATACAAGACTTTCATATTTATCGGTACAATATATCTTCAACTTGGAATTGCACCACATATCCTTGAACGAAGTAGATGAGCGTTTACCGAACAATGAAACAATGAACTGTGGGTGTATCTCAACCAAGCCAGGCACGTTGAGAAAGCGATATTTATGCGCTCTCAAGAACAATAAGGAAAAGATGATAGCTCTTCGAAGAATAACAGCTCTTGTGCAACGACGAAATCATATGTCATAGAATAACAAAGTGGTGACTACGTATTCAAGACTGCACACAAATAAATATTTACGCAGCAACGTGTGAAGGCATGTGTGGAGAATAATAATTAGCAAAGGAAAGAGTACAAAACACACATGAACATTAATCATAAATACCCGAATCAAATGGACCTCAAAAATGTGCGGCACTTGTCGTAATTGCGCATAGTGCGCAATAACTTTCACTTGTATGATACGACAAAAGCAAAGGTAATAATCAAAACATGCCGCAGAAATAGTCCATATTTAAAAGGCGTCTCAGGAAAAATGTTACACGTTCAATGCCAACCTTTTGAATATCATTGAGTAATTAAAATCTTTACATATTCTTGATATAAATTGTAAATAAATTGTAAAGATGTGTGTATGTATGCGCGTGTATCGCTCGTGTGTGTGTGTGTGCTCGTGTGTGTGTGTGTGTGTGTTCGCGCGCGCGCGCGCGGGCGTGTGCGGGCGCGGACGTGAGTACGTGCGTGTGTGTGAGTTCCAAGACGTAATGTAATAAAACATGCATACACTGCCCACTAAAAATATTGATTCAGTAAGATTGCTAATTCATATAATTCATCTCAAAAATCGATATATTATGTGCCAGCTTCTAACACTGAAAAACGTTACAATACGTTAGGAAATGCGGTAAAAAATTATCTCCGATGTGGCTCGAGTAAGTAATAGTTATAACAAATGAATTTTCATCAACATTTTGTTATAAAAATCAATTCAGCTTTTATTTTCCAAATTTTTATTCAAGATCAATGTAGATTTCTCCAGGTATGTTTTAAAGTAAGGAAAATAAGATATGTAAGTGGGGAAAGTAGGCAAACAAGTTTGGCAAATAACTACGGCTTTCCTTTATAGATTTTGAAAAGTTGTCAGCCTCTATAGATGTTGAAAAGCCAGATGTTGCTCAGAAGAACGACAAAGAACGAAAGTTTCCCTCTAAAGCCCTCACTGCGATTTCTTCCGGACATTTCGTTGCCGATCCAAACTTATCTTCATTGAGATCGATTCAGAAAGGTGCTCTTCCGACCGGACTTCCTTGCTACCCCATTGTTAAAGTTTATTCTTTGCACATACTTTCACTTTTAATATCCAATTTTGATTAGCAATAACAAGCGTTTCTCTGTAAGTAGAGTTATCTTTAAAGATTAAGACTTACTAAAAGTGATGACTCTCAGAGAGTTTGGTAATGAAAATAATACGCCGATCAGATGACCGAAATCGCTAAGGCATTAGTGCCATAGTGGTCCCGGACCAGAATATCGTGGGTTTGGTGACCCGCCTCGGGCATGGGTGTATTTGTGTATGTCTGTATGTGTACTATTTGTGTGTCTGCATTTGTGCCGTCCTTTCATTCCTCGCTATCATCATCAGTTCATCTTCGATACTCCCAGGGCTAACAACCCTGGGGAATAAAAATCGGATCCAGCTAAATACTGATTCCCTGATAAAGTTACACGCACCTGCCACCGAGATCATGGTACTGAGCAGTGTGCACGCACGCGTGGTCCAAGTCGGCCTATTCGAACATATAAGTAAGAGAACTTATACGAGTATTATACTTACGAGTATGTAACTAAATTTGTCTTCTAAGACGACGTCCTTATTTTCTTAAAGTAATTCAAATGTAAAAGTTTCCCAATATAACGGAATATAATGTAACGAGTCAAAAAGGATTCCTCAACATTACAGATAAATATAATTTTATTAGAAGTCGCGAGACAACAAGAAGTCATAAAAGTATGAGGTAGGTTTAGTCATGGTAATGACCAAGATCAAGGCGATTCCACACTTTCGTTATTCGGCGAGTATCAAGCGACCGCTCGCCCAATCACGAGAAGTGAGGATAGACTGCTTGTTATTTGCCGAACGGCGAACATTCTGTGCTCACCCTCTCCATAGCGTGTCGGTTTTTTCGTGCACACGAAAGAAAGCGAAAATTCGCGGAACACATCAGGAGGTCGGGATTGGGCGATCAGTTGCTCACTACTCAATGAGTTCCGAATGTGTGAAGCCACCTTGAGACAAAGGGCAAAATCAACATCCACAAACAACCACACGTCTGAGCACAGAGAAGTTGAGAATACGAGACGTGTGTTTACTTACCACTGACAGAACGTGATAGTAATGAATGATGTTATATCTAATTGGATGAAAAATGACCATTATTGCATTATTGTGACTGTAGGGAGGTATCGTTTGTGAAATAGTGTAATTGACGAACATTATTAACTTTATCGTGAACATTGTTTCAGAAGAATAATTGTTTTACTTAGTATTATTTATAGATGTATGTTTGAAAGGTATGAGAATTGTATTTAGTAGATTGTTTTGTTTATTATTTTACATTAAAATTTAATTTGTTAAATGTCTTATTTTTATTTGAAGTCAAACATTTTTATTTTAAAATTTTTCAGTAATATATCTTTTTAACCTATCAATTTTATATAGGGATCATCGACCTTAAGATATTATTTCCAACAATATATGTTCTATATTTAAGTTAATAATTTATTGAAAAGTGGAAAATAGTACTGTAAGCGGTTTGTGTGACATCTGCGGAGAAGTACACACATGCAATAATGGTATAAATCTCTCTCTCCTCAAGTTGTTCACAAAACCAACAAATGTGGAGAGGTAAATTTTTTTGTTATTCTATTATCTAATTTATAATTTAAATTATCTAAAAGAATTGGCATGAAAAGCAAATGTTTACGGTTTGAGAATGCCCCAAAGGCCTAAAATAAACGGTTATCGAAGGGTGTTCTCGAAAAGCTCCGTCCCACGGGAGTCACCCAACACCCCGACGGATGAGACTGTCTCATACGACAATCGCACAGGTTAGTTGCAGAAAAATGTTGAAGAGTATTTTCACATAGTGCTACCACAGAGTAGTCTTGTAAGAAATATTTAAGCCGTTGTACTAACGCGACGACGCACATCGCCACAGCGCAGGCCCACGCATAGGACCATCGCAGAAGCTCGCTGCGAAGGCCTGTTGGGAGGGACCGACGCGCAGGGCCTGTTGTTGAGGTCCATTGCACAACGATGTCCGTCTTAGAGGATCTATCGCACATAGTTTGTCACATACGGTTCGTCGTCAAGGGGTCGTCACAAAGAATTCGTCACCCATGGGCCGTCTTATAGAATCCGTCGCACAGGGTCCGTCGCGCAGGGTCCGTCGCGCAGGGTCCGTCGCGCAGGGTCCGTCGCACAGCCGGTCCGTCGCACAGGTCCGTACAGCACAGGGTCCGTCGCACAGGGTCCGTCGCAAGTCCGTCGCACAGGATCCGTCGCCAGGGTCCGTCGCGCAGGGTCCGTCGCGCAGGGTCCCGTCGCGCAGGGTCCCGGTCGCGCCAGAGGTTCCGTCGCACAGGGTCCGTCCGACAACAGGGTCCCGTCCGTTCAGGGTCCGTCGCATCAGGGTCCCGTCGCCACAGGATCCGATCGCACAGGTCCATCGCCGCAGGGTCCGTCGCGCAGGGTCCGTCTGCGCAGGCGTCCGTCGCGCAGGGTCCGTCGCGCGGTCCTCGCACAGGTCCGTCGCCAGGGGTCCGTCGCGCAGGGTCCGTCGCGGCAGGGTCCGTCGCGCAGGATCCGTCGCGCAGGTCCAGTTGGGCGGCGCGCAGGGTCCTGGCGCAGGGTCCCGTCCGCAGGGTCCGTCGCGCAGGGTCCGTGCGCAGGTCCGTCGCGCAGGGTCGCGTCGCGCAGGCTCCCGCGCGCAGGTCCGCTCGCGCAGGGTCCGTCGCGCAGGCGTCCGTCGCGCAACAGGGTCCGTCGCACAGGGTCCGTCGCACAGGGTCCGTCGCACAGGGCTCCGTCAAGCACAAGGGTCCGCCGCAAGGTCCGTTCGCACAGGGTTCCGTCGCACAGGGTCCGTCGCATCAGGGTCGCGTCGCACAGGGGTCCGTCGCCACAGTGGTCCGTCGCACAGGTCCCGTCGCACAGGGTCCGTCGCACAGGGTCCGGCTCGCACAGGGTCCGTCGCAACAGTCCGTCTGCACTTGCAAGGGTCCCGTCGCACAGGGTCCGCGTCACAGGGTCCGTCGCACAGGGTCCGTCGCAAGGGTCCGTCGCACAGGGTCCGTCGCACAGGTGTCACAGGCCGTCAACAGGGTCCGTCGCACCAGGGTCCGTCGCACAGGGTCCGTCGAACACAGGGTCCGGTCCGCACGGGTCCGTCCGCACAGGGTCCGTCGCACAGGGGTCCGTCGCACAGGGCCCGTCGCACAAGGGTCCGTCGCGCACGGGTTCCGTCGCGCAGGGTCCGTCACGCAGGGTCCGTCGCGCAGGGTCCCCGTCGGCAGCGTCCGTCGCACAGGTCCGCGCCACCAGGGTCCGTGCGCACAGGGTCCGTCGCACAGGAGTCCGTCGCACAGGGCCGTCGCACTCCGCGCAACGGTCGCGTCGCACAGGGTCCGTCGCAACAGGGTCCGTCGCACCAGGCCGTACCAGTCTCGCACAGGGTCCGTCGCACAGGGTCCGGTCGCACAAGGGTCCCGTCGCACAGGGCGTCGCGTCCGTCGCACAGGGTCCGTCCACAGGGTCCTCGCACAGGGTCCGTCGCACAGGGTCCGTCGCACAGGGTCCGTCGCGCAGGGTTCGTCTCGCGTCCCGTAGAACCGAGTGCTCTTACAGGCCCTTTGCAACGGACCGTTGGACAAGCAGAGCCGTCGCAGGGCGGGGGAGGGGAGAGCGAGGAGGTCGGGTGAACAGTCGCCTCCACCGTTGCGTAACGCCGTCATCCTCCCCACGCCGCCCGACACTCGCCGCTCTGACATAAGAACTTAATGGGCTTGCTGGATGGACGCGACTGTCTCGGCGAGGTCGCGGAAACCCGTTATGGGAAAATAAGGACACGTCAGCCCCTTAATGACGCGGTCTCCGCGCAGGCCCAGAGGCACGCGACGTGGGCGGAAGCCGACAGCCGGGATCCTCCTTGGGCGTGGAAAGATTTGGAACGTTTCCCAATACGCTAGCTTTCATCTTCGTGATCAGTTCTTCGCCCGTACGAGTTGTTTAAACATACTCTGGTTATTTATATATAGTTGGTGCAAAACTAATGACACATCTAAGGAAGTAGCTTGAAGCAGAACGCTTTTAACCACAGTCGAGACGTTTAGGAGCCACAGAAATAATAATTCACTTTATATCTCGCGTATCTTAAGAAATGCTTTGATGAATATTTTACCAGTATTGTTTTATTGTATTATTTGTTAACATTTTTCTAAATTTCACCCAAACAATTCTGCTTTTGAAATGTGCTGTTCTTCATTTGCACAAATGATGTTTCAATAGTATGAAATAATGTAGAATTCGTTGAATTTAGTGCCAGTTTCATGAAATAATGATGTTAATGACGAAAAATACCACTATGTATAAACCATGTCAACACTATGTATAAACCAAGTTTGATAGCTTTTAGGAATCAGCAACTAAGTAAGTATATAATAGTGTCATTGGATGAATACAAACTTTAAAAAATTATCTGTAACCTCAGAACTTACCACTATGGCAATGTTCGATGATACAGCATGATGTCTAAACAAATACTGCATACATCATTTTAATCAGATAGACATAATTATTTTTTTAAAGAATCATGTAAGCTTTCCTACAAAAACTTTTTCTCTAATTTGTAGTAAATGCATTTATATATCAGTACACGCGACGACGAGCAACTCAATGACAAAACATTTTAAACAAATATCAAATGATCTAAGGATAAGCCCTGCGATCGACATTGGAAAAACGTCCAGTAAAATCCAGTAAAACCAGTCATTTAAACTCCATTAACAAGATGGAGCATCTAGATTTACGCAGGAGTACCACGAATATGATAACTACCCAGTGGCGGCTCGTGTTTACCCCCAGTGTTACAACCCCCAAATATAATTGAAAAAGATTTCTTAACGTCTTAGGAATATACATTTTCCTTTCAATAACATTCAATATTCAAGATTTTGTAGTAATATGCATGTATAAGAAATCGAAACCAGCGTCCCCCTGCCGCTCTCTCAGGTGCCTGATGACTTCCCAGGTATTGCACCATGCTCTTGGTTCCTGGCTGTATTACTGGTTTCACTGCATGTACTCTCTGGCCCTTCGATTGAACACGGGCGACATAGACTGTTTTTGTTACCCAACCCACGTGGTGGCGCTGTGTAGCGCTGCGTGGCGACCGAGGGAGTCTCAGGGGAATCCCATTATTCGAACTCGCTGCAAAGTAATTTTATAAATTTCGCATGTTATTAAAAGTACACAAGGTCAGTCAATTATTGACAATATTCAGTGTATTGTTTATGATATTTGGAGAATTTGTTTTGAACTGATATTTACTGATTTAAAATTGATACTTGACGAATTTCTGTGAAGCTGGCCGACCTGGAAGGAAGTCCCTTTCTCGAAACATGCCGCAGGCTGCAATAACACGACGGAGAGCGCTGGTGGAATATGAGCGTGTGTACGGAAGCGCATTTGTTACAAAATATACCAGAGTGGTGATATTTTTGAAATAAAATACTTTTATTTCTGCGAAACGTGTCGAGGCTATAGTGCTTGTTGCGATATGTTGGAATTGAACTTATGTGTCCAATGGAAATCAAAGCCAGACTACATGCGCGGGAGGTGTAATGTATACTTGACTCGGTCATCACGAATAAAATTATGTAATGAATCAATATAGACTTATTTAACTTAGTTTAAATTAAATTTAATTGCTTACATTTTTATTATGTTTTGAATTTCGGAAATTACATTTCCGTCATTCGACGAAGATGCAACCTTCAGTCTGTTGGGCCACCAGCCGCCATTGTAACTATCTACTGTCTAGAATTAGGACAGAATGTTAACGACATGGAACAGACAATTTATTGAAGTTCAACTCGATTTTCCTCAAGAATCAAATTAACCACTCAAATCAGTTATTCAAATTATATCAAAATAATGTAAGTTATATCCCAATAAGAAGAGAAATTCTATTCTCATGTCATATGAGAAATATCATAATACAAATTGACTTTCAAAAACTTGTCATCGATAATCGTAGAATCCTTCAGATTTCCTGTATGGATTTTGATGTAAATTTGAAACTTTTTTGGGATGGCGGTAAATCTGCATATGGCGCCCTACAATTCTCTGTAGTTTCCGTGTATGTTAATTTGGCGGAAAAAATCTGGAGAACTTTCTTTTGAGTTTGCGCTGCAAATGTGGATCGGGCCATTGACTGATGCCATTGCAGTGCCTCTGACCTGGAGGTCCCGGTCAGATCGGAAGATGTGCTTGGTTTTTCCAATCAACACCAGGCGAAAGCCGATCAATACCCTCACAAACGGTCACGGACCGCGCGCGATCTTACCTTCCTATTCTTTGTCTTCTCGTCTCCCCTTACATTAGCACGCACTACACTATCAAACATGACGTGAGACCAGACGGGAGCTTAGAGCTGGTCGCGGCTGGGGCGGTGCCCCGCTGGTGGGACAATCTCCGCACCCCAACGTCGGCGCCGAATCTCGCCAGCCAATGGGAGAAGCGCAGTGCCATATCCCGCGATGAAAACATGCACTACACTAACGGGACCAATGGCCTTAGAAGTTAACTCCCCCGGAATAACTAATCAATAAATTAATAAATCTTTTGAGTAGGTGAACATCGGAGGTGACATCGGAGATTTTGAATGGTACCCTGCCACTACCACTAGCCTAGAAGGACTACGCGCGTAACGTGAACCCCATTTTCAACGCTCAAGTCCACCCCATGGATCGCGGTCGCTCGCATCGCCGCGCGCGAGGGGGCGGAGAGGCGCGGGCCGGAATGATTTCAGGGCGTAATGAGAGTGAGTGGAGCGACCCGCTGCCCGCCCACCGCCGCGGCGCCGTCTGCCACGAAAGAGGGAATGACGCAGAGGCGGAACGCGCTCCGCACAGGACACGCCGCCCCCGCCGCCGCGGGACAGGCCAACAACCGCGCCCGCGCGCGCCGAGGAAGTCGCTTGTGAAATGCTGGGGCCCCGGCCTTTCTTTGCTAGACAGTTCTTCGGTTGAGAAACAAGTAGACGAAGCGAAGTTACCTAGAAAGTGTTAACGCTAGGAGTTCGTAGCGTTGGCTTGTGTGTGTCAAGTTCCGATTTCAGTAAATGCTCATACGCCTGCTGAAACAGCCGGATCACCTGAATTCTCCTTTTGGAACAGGGCGGTTTTAATGTGGGGGGAACCATTTATTCCGCAGACAAAAACAAAATTTTTAATCCTATATCTCGTCTGTTTTGTAATTCACACGTATGAAATTTTTACACATAAAAATCTACTATTTTTTAGATATTTTTCTGCCCTGTATTACGAAAATAACGATCAGTGAGGTGCGCTACTTTTCCTCTGCACTGACGGTATATCATAGGAAACAAATAAAACATCAATAAGAATTCACATATACTACATCAATTTATATTTTGCTCCTCTTCCTTTCTAAGAGAATTGTATATTATCAATTAGAAAATAAGTATACTAAGCAAATAAACGAGAAGTGAGAGTTTATTGCTTTTACTCGTAATGAAAATAGTGTTTGTAATTATCCCATTCCTAACGATTAAGGATTTTCTAGAACATAATATCCGTACAATATAGCAAAACATATCAAAATAGTATATTCTAGTCTGCTAATACGTTTAATACCAAACTAATTACTAGAATAAAAGAACAAATTAACCGTATCGCAATATTCACATCAGATCGATACTATCGTTGGAATTGGTGTTGTAAAATGGGCGTGATATTGCCTGTGACACAGGATTGGATTTTTTACTTTTGAAATTTGTAATATAGCGTGGTGATTCATCTTTCTGACCTTAACACACTTCTCTGACATGCTATGAGGCCAAGTGTCACAATCATGACAGAACAACATTGTTATGGTTTGAGTACCGTGTAATCAATACGTTAATGGTACGAACGCATTCAAACCCACCAAACTATGGAAACTGTATTTTCGAAATATTATGGCATTTTTCAGGACCATTACTCTCTGCATAGATGCGCCAGGACGCTGAGAAAGCCTGCCGAACACTCGTTTTGTAATACTCCACATGGACTATTCGCGGATCGAAACCGGGTTCCAGAGGTAGAAGGCGCATGTCGTCACATGACTAGGACTCATGTACTCCTAAGATGTATGTTTGGTAATATGATGATCGGCCTCACCTTAGACGGATGCCACGAACATTTAAATATAGCATTTTCACAGTTAAATAGCCTGTCATATTTGTTGACTAGAAAAATAGTCAGATCAATTGGAATGACATGATCAAGGCTAAGATTTGATAATATCCAGCGTAACAATTACTATCTGGACAGAATGTCAGAGAATATCACATGAAGTGTGATATTCTCATGCTCTCATAGTGTTACCAATCATCACATTAACAAGTCAAAATCACGCTTATGAGATACTAGAACCTCCCCTTCACAATAAAAACATTCATTTTATACTAGTATTCTAACCATTTGGGCTTGAGTCTAACTCTTAGTCAGCATGCTCGCTGTCCACCACGCGGCCCCGGGTTCGACTAAAGTCGACTAAAGGAACTAAGATTAAAATGTGTGTATTTTCCTTGCAATACCCCAGAATATGTTGCTGTGTGACGATAAGAAAGTTCACTTCTCAGGTTCAGAAGACCGGAATACGGCGAGGGATGTCTCCGTGTTAGTTCAATTTTTTTAATACTAGTGTAAAACGATGCTCAAATGTTTAGATAAAATTGCTAAAACAATAAAGGAAACAAAATATTTTTTTTCTGAACGCATCACCTTAACTATCCCTATCGTATTATTAAGCCATTTGAGTACCTGAATAAAAATAAAATGAAAGGCATTAGGGCCGTCTAAAAAAATATTGTATGACACATGAGGTAATTGGTGATTTTATTTTCCTCATAGCATTGCGTCGCTCGGCCTATCGGCGAATGTAGCAATATTTTCTACTCGCAAAATAATACGCCACTTTTACCACTCACATCATAAATAACTATTTTATCACATTTCGCTCACATCCCGCGATGTTTCACGCATGCTTCGTAAAGTTTCTGTTCACTATTCGTTAAAAAGAATGGAGTAACTGTTTCTCACGCGGAAACCAAGCAGTACAAACTGTGTCGCGCATGGGGTATTACAAAATAAATGTATAAGGTTTCTAAGAAGATCAGCAGATAGAACAGCAGCCGAATAAAGTGATAAAGAACAAGGTAAATCTGTATGTATTTACCTTAATCATCAAAGCAAATCAAAAGAGGCCGTTAGTAACGTACTTCATGCAAGCCTTGCAAATATCTTCCTGTATACCTTACAAATTAACATATATATTGATGAAAAAGTTAATAATTATCGGCTGAGGTGATCAGTGCCTCTGACCGGGAGACACTAGACTTCGTGACTGAGCTCGACGTCAGCAAGATTTTCGATACTACGTCGAATTCAGTCTCTGTCTGGAGAATAATTCTAGTGGCCGGTTGTTCTGATTTGTAGTTTAGGTACATGGTTTCCTCGATAAATATCAGGCGAATACCGGATCACAGTTGTAAAAAACGGGCCACAAACCGCGAGCAATTTTTCCTTTCCCTTCCTTGTCTTATCCTCATCTCTTAGTTACACACACTTACATGCTCTGCACTACCAATATGTCTGGAGACCAGCCAGGAGCTTAGAGGTTGACACGATACCTAGAACATGAAACACCCGAAGGAGGACGTGAAGGTCGTCGCCGAATCTCACCATCGGTGGGGCGAAGGAAGAACGAGCGAAGAGCACAGCCGCCTCTCGTGACAAAAGCACACACTAGACTAACGAGGTTAATGAGCATAGCAGTTGACACGCCCGGAAGCACGAAATACTGACTTTTCTATTCAATTAATTTTTTTATGTTTGTAAAAGTAAAACCCCCATCTCGTCGTGTTTAAATAAACAATGTAAGTTCAGTCGTATGTTTTAATTGTTCCCTGTAAACACGGTTAAATATTTTCTCGCCAGGGAGCAAATGTTTACCTACTCTACCACAATCGAAAACGTAGAAACGGCAGAACGAAAGAAAAAGGGGCGAAAAGCGAGAAGCTAGAAAAAGAAAGGAAAAGAGAATGGGAGGTTCTGAAAAAGCGCGTTCGGCTGAGGGAGGGATGGCGCAGGAGCGGCGAGGGGGCGGTGCCCTCCGCGGCGCCCGAGGGTGGAGGAAGCGCCGCATGTAAATAAGCGGCCGCTTAATTTCTCTTGGACAAACAGCCGCCGCGTGATGTAACACCGCGACCCGACCGCCGCCGCCGCCGCCGCCGCCTCTGCACCGGGTGAAAGATCCGTGCGGGGATGCTCCTCTCCCTTCCCTTATCACCCGCTCTCGCCCGAGTCCCTCTCACCCAGGCAGCACTCACTAACGCACTCAAACACTTTGATGTACTCAATTTCACACGTTTACGTTGTTGCTGTACGAGTTTACACTCCAGTACGCTTAGTCGTAAAATTTGGCCCAGATAAGATTATCCCCGCGTCAATTTTCGAAGTGTGGCAGAATTAAATGATTTTTAAAAAATTGAATTATTTGATGATACATGAAACACCTACGAATTCTTTAAATGTTCTGAATAAAATAAATATTAGACTTAATATATTTTAGCAATAATAAGGATTTGTATATGCAATAAAACCTGGATGCCAAAAAAACAGAGATAGGATACAAAAAGAAATATGGGAAAGAGTGAAAATAAATAATTAATATGAATGATTCGACCTTTACTAATGAATCAAAATGAATACTTTCAAAAAAGCATGTGTCTGAAATTAAATTGATAAATTAAAATAAAATGTATCACATCCCTTAATTATAAAAGAAATAAAGTCAAGCTCAACTGGTTAATGTTACTCATCACTAAGAACGCATCAATCAAACTGTCTAATTTTTGTAAAAAACACTCCAGCATGTTAGAAACTTTTTATCCAGAACCTTACAGTTTTACTTATACCCCGCATAAACCTTACCAAACAGCATTAAGAAATGAGAGAAATCCATACGCAGTTTCAAGACCTGCAAACCCACAAGCTAAAATAAGACATCTCTTTTAAAGAGTATCGGACATCAAATTAACATTGACTTTGTATGAGACAAGTACTAGATGTCAAAGGCTCACAATTTCTCTCATTTTTTGTGATATTTTACGTGATTTTGTTTCCGTAGCTGTTCGTCGTTTGTTATCAAGTTACTTCCTCTCTAACATTGACTACGTCAATAAACCGTCGAATGGACAGAATGTACAGTGGCAGTTGAAACTTTGTTTTCAAAGCTTCAGTCCTCTCTCTGTGAAAACAATTTTTAATCAAATTCATATTTTTTAAATATCACGGATTTCTTTGCTTTTTATTTTCAAAAGTTAATTGAATTGTAATGTGTCCACGACTCCATCAATAAGTCATCTGAAGAATAAATCACTAACATTCACAGGATCCGAATGATGACTTATATAAAATTAAAAACATTTTAAAAATAATAAATTGAAACTCAGGAGTAAGAAGTATTTCATAAGGTCATTTCCATCTTACTTCTGATTATTATTTAATACTACTGAATAAATTGTGAATCCTCGTTTAACGAAGCAAGTATATACATACTATACACCGAATACGGAGTGTAAGGCAGTGTTTGATATGAAAGTCATTATTTTTATTAACGTTAAATACAATAGATCAATCACATTCTCGTTAATCCCATCCATTTTAACATTTATCTCAAACCATTCATTTAATTTAAATTTAATTTATTTATCGTCAAAATCAGTAAATATTGCATGTAAGGTACAATGGATAAGTGTAATCTGAGAACTGTTTCTTGAGTTCCAAATTACTAATACTTCTGAGTTCCTGTATATCGTTAATTGCAAATAAGAGTACCAATGACTAAGGATTACATAAAAAAGGTATTAGATATTTGCATCGAAACGAACAACAGATTTGTTTAATATAGTATTTCTGGTTAAAAACACATCACAGCCGCCCTACTCTTGCCTTAACTAAAGAGAGCTTAAGAGAACGAGCGCATAGTAAAGATACATTCCAAAATTATTTTCCTTTACACAGTGCTTTAAACACAACTAACTTCATATTTAGCAACTGAATTTCATGGAGTTTCTGTCCAATACCACAGTTAGGATACATCTGGTGTAAATAAAATATTCTTGATAAAATGCGTTCACTCAACCGTCGAAATGATGCGACGCTCAGATCTTTCCAACTTGACGAGACCGGTTCAAACGTAGGAACCGGTTAGTTCCCACTGGCAACAGTGAACACTTCCTACTACTTTTGGGTTCTCACTTCCTCTCCGATAGCCAACGAACGAGTACCGCAACCAGATGCATCGTCTGTCGCCGCTGAAGAGCAATGCGAGAGCACGAGCAGCGTTGCCGGGGAGACGTCGGATTATGTTAGCGGAAGTTCGTTTTTTTTTTAATATCGATTTCTTCTTTGCACGTGCTTTTCAAAACCTACTTTAAACAAGCTGACATCTTATATCGACTAGTACAAATAGTCATTTGTAGAATGAAACAGCTCCGTTTTCCGAGTGAGCAGGTTGGTTCATGTTAGAGGAAGCTTTTTTTGGCTTGTAAAAGCGGTTTCTTCTTGGCACGTGCTTTTTCAGAAGCTACTTAAAGATTTTGACTCATCTCTTATCGTCTAGTACGAATGGCAATAGTTGAATATAAGAACTTACCTACAGAGGTGTTATATCCAGTAGTATATATTGTAAGATTTACAAACGTGCGAAAGCAAAGTGCAGATATATGTAGCTAAACGTTCTGAAGATAAAATATTCTGAATGGATTGGTGAAGCGAATAGTTTAAGTAGGTCTCGATTTATTATTCGAAACAAATTTGTGTGAAATTAATTAAGGTGAAACAAAGAAGAACAGGGGAAAGAAATTCCATTTATATATGAGGCCAGTATAAAAAAATTATGAAACGTATATCTTCAATTGTTATAGATATTCTAATACTAATTATCCATAAGTTGGGTTTCTCTAGATCGGCAACAAAAAGAAAAAATAATTTAATAAAACTTCATTGTAGCAGATACAGTAAAAATAATGTTGTACTACTTTTCACCACCAGAATTGAGACAATTGCCATACCGTGGGATCAACATATGAATCCCTGTGTCGTAGAACTCTGCCACCTAGCACAGGTACCAGTGTTTGGCAGCCACATGCAACTCTGTGTCGCAGGGATCCGCAAAGCGCTAACCGGACTGGAATTTCTTAAGGCGTAGAAAATGAAAGAAATCTTGGGAGCGATATTCGTACTATATGTTGGATGGTTAAACATCTCCCAGCGGAACTACGGCAGAAGATCTGTTCTGTGACGTTCTCTGTGTGTTCACGTATGATGAACAACATTCTCCTAATTTTTTAAATTTTAATTTTCGATATTATATAAAAGCCATACGCACTCTTTGGATCATGATCTACAATACACTGCTGTGCGTACACTACTCTGTGTACACTGATATTTACTCATTTATTACTCTAGGACTTATTTCTAAGCAATATCTCTTCTTAATCAAATTGTATTTTTCAGTTACCAATCACAAAAGTAATCAACTTGAATTCAACATTGTACAATAAGTCCCTGAACTCTGACTTACTTCACGTAGGTTCATGACAGTCATGGTCCTCAATGGTCTCATACAATAAATTGGGGTCTGGGATTGTACCTCGTTGGCTCCCTTCAGATCCTAAAAAAATGTGTATACGTACTGTTCCTCAGGTATTACGATCGAAAGCCCTGGAGATCATAAATATCTTTATGTAAACACGAAATCCTTGGAGTAATAATATATTGGTCAAAATGTCGAGAAAGTACATTTCTAAGCTTGTTTGAGGTAATCCTGCTGTCTATCTCTCCTTCCGTGACTCACTATTAGGCCTCTCCCGGTCCACCTGCCGGTTCCCTGAGGGGTAAACGATGCAATTCATTTGTATCCTTCAAGATTATTATTATTATTATTATTATTATTATTATTATTATTATTATTATTATTATTTCTGTTTTTATTATTATTACTATTATTTTAAAATGGATGTCAGATAGGGGCAGATGAAATAAAGGGGAATGTAAAGCACAGGAAGATATTAATATATACCCCCTTTCCGGGCCACGGTTTGGGTGTCATTCGACTAAGCTAGTATTTCGTAATTGAGAAAATTTACTAGGTATGCGAGATTACAGCAGATGTTTTCAAGATAAATAATATAAGCAATTCTCTAACAAACTCGTATTAAACCCAACCAATATCGATGCATGATGTAGTTCATGTAAACAAATTACATGAAAGAAAATAACCTAAAAACTTTGGAAAACTAAGCACGATTGTGGTTATGCCACATAACCATGTACTAACATAAGAATTTGAACAAAGTCTAAATCTTAATTTTACAAAAATTTGTATGTAATTTTTCGATTTTGTAACGATAAATTTACAGAAACTCCCGTTACTCATATTTTGGTTAAACATGAACGTTTGTCATAATCATCCTTTTCACAAATTCTTAGGCAGGTAAATGTTACATTTATTTAGTCTTTATAAGAAAACAGTAAAATGGTGAGCATTAAGAGTAAGTGAATATTTAAGAATTCTCGTCTTGCAAGTACCTATTTATTTGTTAGATGTATTTAAACTTCCTTGGTTAAAATTCAGATACCTGCAGAATTATTACTCAAACAGTGTATTACGAGAAGTCGTTCGCTAGACTTCACCCCCATTCGGCAGCCGAAATCGACCTATATCTATCTATCTATCTATCTATCAAGTGTCCAAAATCCTTTCACTGCCACTTCGAACACTAGGGTCTCTATACAAGAGGCGTCAGTTGATGCTCTGAGC
Source organism: Gryllus bimaculatus (assembly GCA_017312745.1). NCBI lineage: Eukaryota > Metazoa > Arthropoda > Insecta > Orthoptera > Gryllidae > Gryllus > Gryllus bimaculatus. Next base: position 319,977 of record BOPP01000224.1, on the reverse strand, counting down.
CTTCTCAGTCAGTCTTTGGTTTGTAAGCTTGCAACCTCATTGCTAAGCATTGTGTTGAACTTGCAATCTCATTGCTAAGCTTCGCTACTGAAAGAAAATATGACAACCTCCATCGTCAAAATTTTCTATAATTATTGTTGTTTGAGAATTAAATTCAGTAAGCTAGGGAAATGGATTGTCAGGAACGCCTCTGAAAAATATCACGCCACAACGCAAGAAAATCATCTCTGCCTCAATCGCCATGTTCACCCACACTCCACCAGGCTGTTAACTGCGTAACTTCACCCATTGACTCGTAATATCCATTACGTCAAGCTTATTGCGAGTGTTTGCGGTATGTGTTCAGAGTTGCATTTGTAAATATCTTTTAGAAAACGACGATGGTACATGTGGTGTAAAATCCACATACAGAATTTCAGACGCCATAGTAGTCGACTCGTATGTCTACCGTGCATTTGTCAGAGGCTCCTTAGTAACTTTATACCAACTTGTATTAAGCTCATAATAAAACTAGTCACGTGCTTTGGCTATTGTCTGTAGCTCGTCTTGTGTATACATCGGTGTCACATATCTTTAGTTTGTAGTGAAATGTTCATGAACCTTTTCCGGAATATATGGCTGATACGAAAATATTGATTAGCAAGCTAAAACATGAATTTTAATTCTCATATTTTGAAAAAGAACAAATGTCCACACTCTTAAAAATCTTGTATTTCTTATACCATTACTATTTCAAAGACTTAGGTCCACCAATAGATTGAATTTTAAAGTTTTCAAAATCCCTCTCATGACTCCTTCTTGCACATGCCCTGCTACTTACATAATTCCATTTATATTAATTACATCCTATATTCATTCCTTTTTCTGAGAAGTTTTTTAGGTTTTCCTTAATTGGCACAGTAGAATAAGAATTGCGAACTACAACGCAAATCGTCATCGCATATACTCTTCCGTATCTTGCCGTATGTATCGTGGATATTGTATTCATTTAACATATTTTTAACAAACACATTGAAAACATCAAACGAATTTGAAAATGTAATAAACATGTACTAATGCGCATTTTATACAGCAATTAATTCGACATCCACGATTCCGTGTATTCCTAAGCTATTATACTTATTGCAAGTTTCTTGAAGGTCTAAGTTTTCGTTAAAAGATCTCGTTTACAGGAAAGCAGACCTCAAGCAGATGAAAAGCAAAGGCTATCCAACGCATCACCATTACGTATCAAGTTAATGACTGTGTTTGCTAGCCTCTAGGGTAAGTAAGATGACTAATAATTTAAGGTAAACCCGAAGTAAAGGTGAAGGTAAGCGCAAAGTAGAAGTTAAATTCAATGACGTCATTCAAAGTTTCAATTTTATGCATTGAGGTCATTAGGTCGGAGCTCATCTTCTAACTCAGGGTTGACCACAAAATGCTATAAAATATTTTAGTAGTGGAAAAAGTATTTTGTATATTGTAAACCCCGTCAACCTAAAAACAAAGTAAACAAAATGTTTGTTTTTCAAAAAACTTCACTTGATAACACCGCCACATGTACTACCGATATGTACTTTCGAGAACCACTGCAACATATTCTAGGACCAAAGGCGTACCATTAAAAATAATGATATACAATGAGGTAAATAGTGAAAGAAAATAATATACAATGAAATATAATTTAATTTTAAAATATCCTTCAGTTCTGCCGAAAGTAATGTACGTTATGTGCTTGAAAAACCATGTACATTTAGATACTGTGCATAGATGCACGGGTGGGGAAAATTGGTTATCCTCCTGTGAGATCTTTTTCTAACATGAACTGCCGGCCAACGTCTTGACATACCTTCATAAAACATTCTCGATTTCTTGTCAGCGGACTAGGCGATTGCCTAACATCCGCCCAGTGACAGTCGGCAGAAGATTTTGCGTAATATTTCAAGGACTAGCACTCGCCCACTACACCCGTGAATGCTTCAACGATACAGGTCCAAGGCAAAGCGTGTGTGTGTGAATGAACGGCGAGCAATCGTTACGCAAAGAAACCGATGTGTCAGAACACAACGCAGAGCCAATAAACTCGCGATGAGACCTTCATAAAGTTTGTGATGAAGAGGTAGCACGACTCTTCGCTTTCGTAATCACACATAACACCTTTCTCTGTATATTCAGACGAAACTACTGCTTTGCATTATTCTGTTGTTTCTCATTATTCTGCATTCTTATTTGTAATATTAAAGAATGTTACACAAATATTTAGAAGGTTGTCAGAAAATATATATTATAAAATTAATAATGTAATTATGAAAACTGTAATTATATGGAACTAAATTATTTATTCTTTGCATCCTATTTTTATCATGAATTTACTCTTGTAATTTTTTTACAGAAAAATAATAACAATAGTACATACGAATCGAAAGTACTTACTTGAGTGGTGGAAATCATTAACATAATATCTTTCCACCTTTGACTTCATAGTGAACAACATTACTAGAATTACAAGATGTTAGAAATAGTGATTTATGATATTTACAGAACTTACAGTATTTACAGACAGACTATTAATTTCTAAAATACTTATTTTTCGTCTTACAACGAGAATCTCCCCTGTAATGAGCGGAGAGATTCATAGATCAAGTACTGTCAATCAGAGCTAAAGAGGCCGCTGCAGTTCATTTTCCGACACGTTTCCATCCTAGGAACCAACGTAATGGGGAAAGAATTCAGGACGCCTGCGAGTCCAGTTTGTTTCCGACATTCCTGCACGAGCCACTCGCCGAGATGGCCGACACTACTGCAGGACCACGGCAAACCTCGCCCCCGGTCTCGGCCACTCGTAAAACGCCTTTCACGTAAACTGATTGAAACACTGCTAGGAAAAAGGCGGATTTCCTTGCAACTCTAAAATCCTGGCGCAAAATAAAAACTTCCGTACAGTGAAATTGGAGTGAAAGTTTCAGTTAAGCGCATTTTATAATTGTAAAAACAGCTTAGGTGCATAAATTATATTGGATAAAATGATGAAATTTAAAGGCTTTTCAATGCCAATAATAATGAAAAATAGTAGTAATAAATTCACCTCTACTTCGATAGAGATTCCCAATAGGAGAGAGAAAGGCTTGTTGGTACTATTGGCAGCTTGGTACTAGGGTTCCCACATCGACCACGCAGCATCCATAAGCCCTAGCTTTGTGACACGAGTCCTTCACGACTGAACCAACTTCTAAATGAAGTCTCAACAGGAGCGGTGCAACGATGGGGGAGCGGCGATCTTAAGTTCTAGATTCGTTCATTTATTTATTTCTCTACTAAGGAAAGAAAGATTATTCTTCTCTGTCAGCTGAAACCTTCAACCAAGCTCATGATTTTCGGGTATATTTTTTGAGTGGAAACTTTTCACGTCTTCGACCATTTTTAATAAAAAATTCCGTTCGGGGCTGGTTGTCAGTTTTCAACTGGAGTTGGTTGGCACAGTGAGGAGTCCTACCCTGTGTGTCTGTCAATCGTCTCTACAAAACCATTTTTCTGATATTTTATTCACTCCCAGGTAGGTGTCTTGTGAGTCCTGAAGCGTGAACATCGCTACGAACATCGCTACGCATCGAACTTCAACATCGCTACGAGAGCGAGGCCTTCAGTCCAATCGCCGGCGCGTGCCGCGAAACAGTGACCACTTGGGCGCGAAGCGAGGGCTTCTCTCCTCCCGTGACATCACCAGGCGCGCGCAACTTCTGGTTCAAATACTTTGAAACGGCCGACGAGCAATTCTCTACAGCGAGATAAACCAAAATTTGTCACAGTAGGCCCCTACCCAGAATCAACGGCTGTTCCACTAATGGGAAAAGAAGGGGATGGCTTAGTGTCAAAGAAATTATCTTTCAATGTAAGAGAACAGTGCTGTTTTAAATAAACGTGTCGCCGCCATTCTGACAGACGACACTTAAAGAATCAATTGGATCCATTGGAAACAATCAATTGGAGCGACTCACTCCCTGGAGATCTCTAGAGCTAAAGCAGGAGGCAGGTTGGCATCGCGCTTTGCGCCTACTTTTAAACAAATTTAGCGCGATCACCCTGACATCCTCCACTGAATAGAACACTCACGTGTTTCGATACATAATTGAGACTCCCGTTGGTTCGGCAAGCTCACGGTACAGGCACTCAGGTGGGGTCAGCATATATTTCAAAAACTACTCAAATGACATTCCAAAAATTGACTATGGCAGAAAGAAGCAATTTTATGTCAAAATTGCAGAATACTGATTAAATTAAAATAAATATTGAACCTTTGAAAACCTTATTTTGAAACTATCACAACTGCCAAAACTATGGAAGGCAATACGAGGGTGTTCTTTACGGCTAAATGGTGATAAACTTATTAGCGTAAATAAAAAAAACCTTCAACTACTGGTGTTTGTAGACTGGCACAGATTTTTTCGGATAAGTTAGTTTCCTAATTCTTTGAGTCTATGCTACCCCAACTTCTTCTCAGCTGCTAACTATCGGCGCCTACAAAACGTAGCAGAGCCTCTCGTAAATTTGAGCACTCCTCGGGGGCCTTTCAAAAGAGCATATACCTTCACGTCTCGAACGTAACAAGGGACTATATCGGTCCTCTACGTTTACATATTTGCCTAAGGTATCCCTTGGCTCCATCTCGGTGCTTGTACCATTGTTCTGGGTGTAGCGATTCAATTCTTCACTTACATTACACACAGAGTTGCCTGTTAGACCAAGATATTATCGCCGGATTATGGTATGGACGTAATACACGAAGGATTTAGATAGCCTCCACGCCACGAACACAACTTAAAACATGCACGTCATAGGCGGAGTTTAAACCTACAGCCTTCTGCCCACGTTCATGGGTTTTCCTGCCCCAAGCACCCGGCGGTCAAGTTGTATCGCTAGACCGTTTTCTTTATTTTAGTCTGAATCACAACTCTAAGATACAGTAATTACAGACTCAGATGTACTCTGCCTCTTGCGCGATATCCGAGATCGTTAAGGCAGATTGCCATAGCGGTCTCGGACGGAAGGATCTCGGATTTGAGGCCCGCCTCGGGCATGGTTATATTTGCGTTCGTCCTTTCAGGAACAATAGTGGTTGGCTGTGATCTCGATGTTGATGCGACCTTAAATAACAAAAAAATCGATAAATTTAATTCCATTGGACGCCTCGAAAGAGTGCTGCCCAGTTGCACACAAAAGCAGTAAATATCTTGCAGCCTAAAATTAACATTTCATCCACCCACGTGCAGAAGATGCAATTACGCCCAATGCCACCATTTGCCATATCAAAATTGTCACAGTGCTCATGCTCTCCCTCAACATATTTTTACTCCTAATTTAATTATTTATTTGGCTAGCTCGATTTTTTTGTAATGATTGGACGTTACGTTACACTCTCAAGACTGCATCTACTTAGTTCTTGTGGGCTGAAAATTGACCGCTCATACGAGACTACGGCTGGTGAATTCATTCATTTATGATAGGAATTAGTTGATCATATGGTTACTATTCTTTAAATAATAAAAACTTCATTAATAAATTGACACGACAGCAATAATAAATGTCGGCTGCCAATTATTTTTTTATTCCTGAAGTTTTTTTCTTTTCTAATTCAATATTAACATATGTAATGATTTACAAGGATAGTGAGATTCAATTGATATTTACAGAAATATTAAATACGGCAATAACAATGGGGTAAAAGAGTCATAAACAAATACGTCGGGTGCAATTAACATAAACAAGAAGGAATGCAGCAGAATCAGTAGCGTGGAAAAATATAGGGAGTGGAATAGGTAATTTAAAAACAAGGACACGTGAGCAATTTCCGTGTAAACTGTCAAATGTGAGAAAACAAAGAATAGCTAAGTAGTTCAAAGAATAAAGAGTTACGATGTGAACGCGAGTGTAACCAAAAAGAGCGAAGATGATTCGAGAGAGCGATCGAGATGCGCATACAGAGTCGGGAAGAAACGAGTTTGGAAAATATTTCGCGCAGGAAGACGAATGCGCGCAACTCGAAACGCGAGAGAGCTCGGGCAGACTTGGCGGCGGAAGGCTCGCTTGCAGATGGAACGCTCGCGGAGGATAGTGGTTTCTAGTATGGAAATGGAATTAAAAGTCCAACAACGGCCAAGCTGGCGGCATCTGCTTCTAAAAGGAAAGTAACAATGAGGGGGCACTTTGTTAGCAGAAAAGAATGTAAGACGATCAAGTTGTGTTTTTTTTTTTATTTTAAAGATAGATAAATTTGTAATTGTGGAAATAATTTCGGCAAAGCATGCAAAGGAAGGGGAGGATTCATTTAAAAAAGTGAAAACCTTTGTTGATAATAACATTATTTCTGAAAAAGGATATATTATTCAATTGTTTCTATTGTGATGAAAACGTAACAGGAAAAGATTATGTATTTACAACATTGCATAAGAGATGTATTTGATTGGCATTTTGTAAGTATATTTATTTCAGAGGACGACCCAGCGAATTTCAGAGTCTATATTAGAATTAGTAATCTTGTGTACGTAAATATTTCGTCATCGGGAGTCCTAACGGACGATCCATAGTACTCACACCTTTAACATGCTCAACGCCGGAGACTGGATAACAGTTGAGACACGCGCTTGGCACCCTTTAAATAAATTCAGCGCGTGCACCCTGTTGTCTGAAAGTGGCCGTCGCACCTTAAGTGTGATGACAATCCCCCCTCCACTTATGGTAGTGTAACTCACTGGTAGCATTACATAAATTGACGTCCAACGTATGTATTTGCATTACATTATTATTATTATTATTATTATTATTATTATTATTATTATTATTATTATTATTATTACAAAGAATTCCGAATAAAACCCACTATCAGACATATTTTTTCTTATTTTACAATTTCCCCTTACCTAAGAGTTTCATCGTAATTTTATTGGAATTAATTTTCGAAACTTGCCCCATTTAACTTAATTACTATTGATATTCTTGGCCTTGAAGAATGAGTACTTTTTTCAAAGTCTTCATAAAAATTCTCCAGAGCTACACTTTCCTATTCGTAGACAAACTGCTTTCAGAGCGGTGTGACGAGAACAATTACATTCAAGATCATTCACTTAAGAGTCCACGACAATGTTCTGGGGTCATTCTTCCCCCATTTCTTGCAATATTCCAAACTTATGTTTTTTATCACAACATATTTTAAAATGTCCGCGTTTTACACGTATTAATTAATTTGTTGACATAATCTAAACATCCCGCGACCTTAAAATTGGCGTCTAATTCAATATGTTCTGAAACGTTTTCAAACTTTTAAAATCTTTTGTTGCCCGCTGCATACATTCGGCTCATATCAAGTTACATTACATTTTCCGTGTCCACACAACATCTCATTTGTAACTGTCCATCCTCCCATAGCTTCCTTTGTTTATCATTGTTATTTACGTCATTTCAACGCTATTTTATCATCCTCTCTTGCACGTCTGTGTTCTCGTTCTAAACAACGATGTCTTATGTAAATAATTTGTAAAGTAAAAATTATTTTTCTATTATTCAAAATATCACGTGTAAATAAATTTTATTCACATATTCTGTACGCTTGAGTCCCCAAATTCTCACATTTATTTTTATTTAGTTGTATTTATCCATCCTACCCATGATATTTCGGCGACATTTTAATTTTATTTTCAAAATATCTTTTAAGGTATTTTGACCCCTCTCTAGATCTGACCGTATATTTCAACGCTTCGTCTTCATCAACACGTTCTTAGAATCCATCCCAGACGCAAACCCGAAAGTAAGCATTTTCGACACCTTCAAACGTGTAACTTTTTCGGATCAAAAACAACAAGAATTATATTACAAAGATTTTTTTCCATTTCCCTCCTCACCCCCTTTGTTTCAAGAGCGCTTACTCGCGCCTTCCGTGGCCTCTCTTGGTGGGCGAGAGGCGCCACACACGCCGCGTGCAGGCGGCGGCGGGGCCCGTTAGCTGGCATTTCCTGCTGGAGCCGGCGAGGCGTCGCGGCGCCGGAGCCGTGATCCGCGCACGCTGGCGCCGGCGCCGACCGCCCAACCCTCTCGCCCGGGGCAACCGGCACGAGACGCCCCTGCGCTTCATAAAAGGAGTTACGTCACAAACTCGTTCGCCCACTTGCGGCGCATTAGCGCGCGCGGGTGGGGTTTAGGGGTAGACCCCCTCAGCCGCGGACCCTAATCGTCGAGGTGAGGATGCCCGTTGCTCGGAAGCACGCGCCGAGCCGCCTTGTGGTTGACCGACACCTCTCGGCGTTGAAGTCACCGCTCTCGATACATTGGCGATCTCCAGAGAATTCGCCACGCGGTGGAATAATTTTCGCAATTGTCAGTAAACCTGACTCAGCAAAAGAAACCCCTAAAATGTTTCTGTGGGATTCGGTAAAGAACGAATTAAATCCAACGTCACACACGAATCTTTATAACTATAATCGTATTAACTTGCGGTAGTGTATAATTAAAACATCTGATGCAAAATATTTGGATTCTACATTAAGGTGACTTACATTTTCTGCCTTATCAAAAACTTTTCATGAAATGTAGCATAATTTAATAAGAAATTGATGAATTGTAATTTAAGTTACAATGACGTGAACATTACAAGCTGAGATAAATTTAGATCAGGTGATGAGCCGAGGTTGGAATTTCAAACCGAATGCAAAGTAATGTTCCGTCCGTGTCCTGTATCGCATTTGATAAATTGCATTCCCGTCTTTTTATATTAATATTGTAACCTTCCTTCCAGAATCCAGGATAAAAGACTGGCCATAAATAATTACCTGCGTCACCAATGCCTTCTAGCCTGGTACACAAAAAACATTAAACAGAGAAATGAATATTTTAAATTAGATATAAAATAAAGCACGCCGCAATACCTATATATACTACTATATATATATAATAATAATATATATATATAATACTATATAACCTCACTGATAATATAACCTTATTGTAACAAACCCAGGCGTAGGCGAAAACGCGCGCCGCGGTTAGCCGTAGCCACGATTCTAGCTCAGTCACGCGTCCTACACTCCCTTTACTCATATGTATTCAGATGATGGAAGGCATGGTAAGCGAAAGCCATGCCCAAATGGCGACATTCAAAAACAAAACCACATTTGGTTACTGTAAAAGACAACTGCTTTAATCACTGCGACAGGGCTGTACCAGGAAGTTACATCGCCTGAAAAAAGGAAAATGCGTGCGAATAAACAATAAAAATAAAAGTTAGAAATTAAGAAGAACTTACAACTAAAGAAGAGTGGTACCAAAAAAATATTCTATAGCTACAATTACAACATTTGCCTCCCTGCAGGACCTTTCCTGTGCCTCAGCGCGGGCACCTCCTTAACTAATAGATTCTCTAAGGGCTTACTTTGACCCCTGATACGTTATGCCCTGAGAAACCGCTCCGCTGACAAAATGTGCTCAAGTAGGCCACCCTTGCGAGCGCGCAGCCAGGCTGGTGGTTCGCCGACGGTGTACCTTTCCAGACGCGGCCGCGGGGCACGCCTTCAAAACAAAGGTGAGGCCAGGCGCTGGCGGCCAGGGTTGCCTAGGCCGGTCCATGACATCAGCGCAAGGGGCCGGCAGTACTGAGGGCTGCCATTCGAACGGACAAGTCGTAAATGCTCCCGGAGGTGTCATTGACCCCCATACAACGTGCGGAGCCACCCAGAGATTTGTTACTCACTCGAAGCCCGTCTGAACGTTCCTCTCGAAACAAACTTCTTCAGCGAATGCCGAACTTTTGTACTCATGACTAAGCCAGTGGGCAAAAGGTATCGCCATATCCCCCGTAAAAAGTGCCTTTTGCCACTTTCCTTCTCTAATTAACTTTCAAGTGACAAATGCCACGTCCTAAGAGCGTGCCACCCACCTCTGTCCTCTCGCGACCGGGCTTCCCACCCCAGGAGAAGTCTCTCTCTCCTAATGTAGCTTTACAACAAAGTGTTCTTGCGGCAGCCCGCACTCGCCTCTCTCCGCGACCGGCTCCCACCCCAGCAAGAAGTCTCTCTGTCCTAATGTCAGCCTTTTAACAAAAGTGTATTCGCGAGGACGCACTCGCCTCTCCCGCCGACCGGCTCCCACCCCAGAGAAGTCTCTCTCTCCTAATTGCTAGCTTATGTTCTGGCTCACCGCACAGACCGGTTAAAACTCTGAATCCCCACCCTTTCTTTCCACATGCTGTTCAATGCTCCCTAAAAGAATCGCTTCGCCTATTGGCCTAAACGAGGTTAATAGGCGCTTGTCACAAATCTGAGCAATTAGGGCTCCGGCGAAGTATAGAATTTTTCCGTTCACTGCTTTCGAAAGTGGTGCCGTCATGTATCTACTGAGGGTGCTTGCCCAGCTACTAAATTATTGCTTCGGGATTCCACCCGATTACGCAATGACAAGGCCGTTTCGGAACGGTATTCAAGCTCGTGGGCTCCCGCTGGCCGCTTCTTTAGTTTTACGCCCCTTTGTTCGGTTGTTGGCGGTGCGGTGCCAGTAAACCTTCGAAATGACAGCGTCAGGCGAGACCGCTGGCCGTTGCAAAGAAAGCGGGCTGCGCGCGTGACGCCGCATATGTTTTTTTCTTTCAGCCACCAAAATTCCTTAGGTCTGCTTTACTCAATAGAATTTATCTGAATAATTCTGTACCGCTACAATATATACATTAAAGCGCTTTCTAAAAGTATGTAAACAACTGAAATCGGACATGGTATGAACATAATTATATCCTCCCTGGGGCATTAGATCTGTCGGTCTGTTTTGACTCGATCATAGCTTGATGAGAATCCTCCGATACCTTTCTCCTTTGTGTGTAGAATATGAATTGCTTAAAAATGCGGAGATATTCACAGTATCTCCATTTATTTATATAGTTCTACATTAGAGACTTCTTAAGGATATTTTCATCTTCAAATTTTTATTTACGCTATGTTTGTTGACAATAAAATAACATTTAAAACATAGACAGTTGTCTGACTTCTCCTTTATCGGGCATTGAAGCTGACATGAGAATATAGTATGAAGGGAAAAACAATTTTTTAAATTTAATTTTCTTTTTAAACAAAAATTAGGTTTAATTTTTGCCATTTTGTAATATTAGGCAATAATGAAAGTACAGTTATTCCAAACGAATCGCTGAAGGTGAAGGCTTAGAGCTCTGAATGCGAGTTGTGTACCTGAGTTCTTCCAAAATATTCTAGCAGGTTTCGGTTCAAAAACGTCAATTTATTTTTTCTTGTCAAACCGAATTAAAAGAACTAATGATAACTTCTTTTTAGAGGAAACCTCCTAAAATGTTTTAAAGACGCAACTCCCCGAAAAAATTGTAGTTGTTTTTTGTCTCGAAAATTTTATTAATTCCAAAAATTTTATTTGGATTTTCTGGGAGAATCTGAAAATTCCCAATTCAATTCCAGTAAACTGAGACATGTAGAAAGACACTTCGCTTGCTCGTTGTGGTAAACACCTAGTATTCGTGAGATACGGGCGACACGGCAAGTTACCCGAATAATTTATTCGTATGTAGGATATTTCAATATCTTCTGAAGTTACAAACTTCAAGATTCTGCCGGATAGGTTTGTTCATGTACACCTACAATTGACATCAATTTTACTTAGTATTGATAGAACTCTATGAAAAGTTTTCGAATTCAGAATTTATGTTTCATTTCTATAGTGGCTACAAGGCACTATTATACAATTTCAATTTAGATAGCTTCATAAACTTCACATAGAATTTATTTTAGTGGTGTTTAATCTCTTAATATTTCTAGCTACATTACGTTTGCCAACGTTAGGTAGACTTAGAAATAAAAATTTAATTAATTAGATCGCTGATGAGGTAGATACCTTCTAATAATTAAAGGTGTTGTCTGGTATCCAAAATTTCTTTTGTTAATGATCGTTTCGACGGCTTTCTTTCAGATTTCCACAAATTGTAGACGTATACTGCTTTAATGTAACTTAAATAACGATTTCTATAGGTTTTCTTCATTGTCAGCAAATAAAACATGTTCGTCTTAAATATTAAATTCTGCAAGTAGTTGCTCCTGTTTGCTTGCAACGTTGTCAAAACATAAATTTTGAAAAGTTTTGATATAAGAACTGCACTGTATTTTCCGAGTAGATGTTCCCTTCCATATCCTTTCGTGGTTTTAGATTTTTTATAATGTGTTCTATAGTACTCTAATTTTCGTACAACTGTGAGCCTTTTTCAACAAACATTTTCGTCGTTAATTTTCACTGTTCTTAAACATCTTTTGAAGAATGTGATTATGGGCTCTTTCATTCATTTGACAACTTAAATTGTTGTGAGCAATTAGAAAATTTAATAATTTGTACTTAAATTGTTTGATACTTTGTTAAAAGGCTGTTTATTTGTAGTGTGTGTGTATGTATGTGTGTGTCCAGGATCTTTTTAAGTTTTTACAACTTTAGTTTCCTGCAATTCCTTAAACATTCATGTTACAACTGCACAAGCACCACTTCTCAGTACCATGTAGCCCACAAGCTATTCATTTATGTGAATGTTGATTTTGATAACTCTCAGCGATCGCATGATAAATACCACCATAATGAGTAAATGTGTATAATCAACCGAATTCATTAGAGCTTGAAAGTTAAAAAAGAAACTAATTACATATGAGGGTTTAATTTGTAATGCATGTAACTATCCTACAGTGAAATCCGTGAAATCCGTGAAGTACGGGTCTCAGACGATTGATTTTCAGAATGACTAGGTACTTTTGAGATTTGGCGTTGAGGATTTCTTAGAACGCTACATGTAATATTTTATCTCATTTGCAACGAAAATTCACAGGCACTGAAGCTTCAACTGGTTTAATTATTTTGCGTCATTTATTGCGCTTTTACGTAAATTTTAAACTTTGCATGTGGACGAGTTCACAAGAATCTATAAAGATGTTGGAAATATTAAGATTCCTAGAATCGAGAAGTTAAAGGTTAATAACATTCAACCTTCAATCGAAAAACTTTACAGAATAATTGTAGGTTTTAGATTCATAAGATTTTTCTTCATTGTATCTTCTTATATGTAACTTGAACTCCCAACTTATTAATGACCAATACAATACGAACATTTGAGAATCAAAATTTACCTCCTCATATTTCTTAAAAACATATTAACATAAATATATAATGTATCAACTGATTTGAACCCTCTAAAACATTAAAACGTATATCGAAGTAAAAAAATCTTAATACCATGTTCTGAATTCAATCCCCACATTGTATTGAAATGTTTCTACAGAATATTTCTCGTAACGGCAACCAGCTATTTTATCGATTCCTTGAAAAGAACTGTCTCCCACGTTCCCTTCACGTTCCATTGCCTTCTCCATTTCCGATGTCTTGATTGACTTGATCATTTTCACCTCCGCACTCTCCCGCAATCATAGCCATCATTATTACCGCGCGAAATGTCTTATTCCTGTTTTTGCGCCAATGACGCAATTACGTCCGCAAACATTGTCTTCTTATAAGGCCGTATGGGCCCGAGGCGCTCCCGGCGCCGTGCTAACGGCAGCTAATTGCTGCGCCGACCGAAGCGCTCGCCGCCGCCGCCGCCGACCTGCCGCAAGAGGGCGGCAGCGACCCTCGTGACGCAACGCACGCCGCGAGCGTGAGAGCGAAGGTCGCCGCCGCCCTCGCCCCCGCCCCCGCCGATGCCCACCGCGCACCGGGTCAGCGGACGTTGGGCGAAACGGCCGCCCGCCCGCGAGAACGGGCACCCGTTCGCTCGCCCGCTCGCCTGCCCGCTCTTACCTCACGTCGCGTCGCGAGTCGGGGGTTGCGGGCGGAGGCGCCGACGCAACGCCGCGCTGGGCATTGCCCTCCCGTGAGCAGTGGGCTTCCAGGCGCTTCTCCGCGGGAGAAACGCCCCGGCCTCGAAGGCGCATCGCTCCGACTCGTCATGCCCTCCCTCGGGCCATTCGACGCCACTTTTCATTCTTTCATTCATTTCGTGATTCCGGCCCGTCAACTGCCATGATCACGAGGTCCGTATGTGTAGTGCATGTGTTTTAATGGGAGGCGGTGGATATCGTCCCCCCTCTGAATTTTGAGATCCGGCGCCGTCCCACAAACGCTGCTTTTGACGAAACTTCCATTTATACCAGCTGGATCGGGGAATGTATTTTCGCCGTGTTCTTTTACGGAAAGCGTAATTCTACGTTACGGGTGTACTAGTTTCGCTTTCCCTTCAAAGCAAAATCTACCAACAACAGGTAAACAATACCTGCTCTATGAGCACATTTGACCAAACACATGCTGGGAACTCTAGAATATGTACTCTACTGCCCTCAACACAAAACGGTAAGCCAGATCGAGCGGGATTGCACTGCGTATACGGCGAATTTTCAAATAGCTATGTAAGAACCAAAAACACGATACTCTTTAAAAAATATTGTTTCTGTCATGAGTAAATATGAAATTCTGGTTGGCTGCTGGAACATAATTCAAAGACGCAAATGATCATGCATTTTCACACTGCATTCAGATGTTTGATTAACCCTTTGTTCTTGACTTAGTCTCGAAAATACGCTCGCTTTAAACAAGTTGGTACCTACAAGAGTAATAATACAACGAAAAAGTAAAATAAAATCATAACAACAAATAACGTGTCGCCTTCGTCTTTAATTTTTTCAGTCAGTCCTTCATCTTGTCCGTCAGGTTTTATTCTCATCCAAAATTAAGTCACAAAATTCGCGGCTGGTGAGCGAACAGCACAAGATCGCATAATGAGTCACATAATATACCGAAGTCGCATGATTCGAGAGACAAATCAACTAAGTGTTCTTTAAAATCAAACATTATGTAATTGCATTTTGTATAAGAATATAGTTTGTTCACAGAGTTTTCTTGATATACAACAGTATTTTCAAACATTTAGAAATCAAATCACAAAATCATAAACATTTTCGTTAGTAAATTTATTTTTGCGACCTTTCGAGGATCTTGTTTTCCTTCGGCATCAGTCTACAAGGAATATCACTTTTAGTGAACACATGTGACAAGTCACTGACGTTAAAATACATTAAAAAATATTATAGAATTATAATTAAAAAGAAGCACAATATAAAATAATGTGATGTCTCACCATTTGTAAAGCACAAAATTATATTTAAATATTAAAATATATAAAAAATAATACATAAATATTTAATTATTCACATTTGTGAACGCCAGCCAAATTAAAGGCACTTTAGGCATGTCGTATGCATAAAATGGATTGACTTATGTTTCGTATGTCTAGTTTGCCTTTCGACTGGAACCAGCGTGAGCGAGAACAGTGTGCGGAGGCGATCTCTCGCGATTTATTCCGCTCGCGTCGGGGGCGCGGCGGCCGGGGGCCCGGGGCGGCGGCCGGGGGCCGCGGCGGCGGCCGGTCGGCGGCGGCGCCGGGAGCAGAAGCGCGGACCACTCCGACGCCGCATCTGCTCTCGCAAAAGCTTCACTTTCACTTCGAGCTTCCTTGACCTCAAAGAGCGAGCGCGCAGGCGGCGGCGGCGAGAGCGGAGCGCGCGGTGTGCATGCTGCGCGGCCACCGCCTTCTCAGACTCCAAGTGCGCGGTTTTTTTTCAACCGCCGATCGCGCTGTGAAACAGCTAGACAAGCAAGGTTTTGGAATGTGAAATAAGCCACGTAGTTCTGTGGTATTGAGTTTGTGTCGATGTCCTAGCTTTAAAAGAATTAGTTTTTGCAGCTAATGCGCGACGATTAGTGACGACTTTTGCAAGTGATGGCTGCTGAGTAATAAAATGTTACGTAACAGTTCTAATGTGAGAAAGTGCACGCTGTTTTAGCACCATTAGTTCTTTAAATAAAAGGTAGTGGGCTCTAGTTGTGTTATCATTTGACTTTATTCCGTTTTATTGTAAATACACTGTATTTTAACATCTTAAAATAATATTTATATTATGCTCATTTATCAGCTTTCGTTTCTTTCTCACGTCACTTTCAAGGCCAACTACAATTCATGTAGTCTGCTGTCTTAGCTATTTTGTTTTTCGAGTTGACATAGATTATCAAAACACTCAACGTTTCCTTGAGAGTTTAATTTCAAAGATTAATGGATAATTTTTTTAATCTAACATAAACGCATTTTCTAGAAATATTTTGTCTTGTGTATTTACAAAAAACGTTCAGTGATTATAATTATAAGTGATGCATTACGTTTTTAAGTTACTGTGAATAGCAGGATTTTCTACTGAACTCTCCCAGATACTGCACGTACAGATCTTAATAAATATAAATAATTTCAATTTCTTTTTCAGAAACATATTTATGTAACTGAGTGTTAACAGGGAATCCTGATTATTCTGTTGCAGTATTTGTGTACTTCACAATTAAATAGAATTTTAAAACAATTAATAAGCGATATGAAACATTCTTTTGGTTTTCAATTTTCCGTGTAGTGTGGCGTGGGCTACGTACATTTGGCTGGTATGACTGGCGCTCCCGCCAAGTGCAAACGACTTAGTATTATTCGTTTTCTTCACGCTGGAAATATTTCGATCGAAATTCACCAATTAAGGAGCCTGTGTACACGTTGTATACGCTGTATACGGTGTAAACTTCAAAACAAAAGAAGAAAATTCTGGCTTCTGTTGACGTTCTTATTCATGACTACATTCACCGCGTTGTGGTAACTAAACAACTTCTGGAGCAGATGGGGCTTGCTTGATCACTCGGCGTGTAGCTCAGACTCGATTTCGAATGGTTTTCATCCCTTCTTAGGAACCAAAGAACTGGCTGAGAGAACAACGCTTCGAATAAAGGAGTTTCAAAGCAATGGCTCATCGTACATCATTGGCGGCAATGGCTTCGAACAGGAGAGCGATTAAGTTCGCCACAGATACGACAAATGCTTGAATAATCACGGCGATTATGTGGATGTACATAACGTTTAGTAAAAAATACATTTTTTTTCGAACTTATCTTTTTGTTATGATCCATTTCCAGTTGGAAAATAAACGGCTCTCGCATTAATCGTATTTTACTTTCAATCGACTTTTAACAGTTTCTCGAAAAGAGCTGGACACTTTCGGCTATGAAGTTCTGTTGATACAGTATTATGACCTCGTATGTATGACTAACCGAGGTCCTAGGTTCAAACCCCGACGGTGTTAGCATTTTCGACCCTGGTTTGAGGGTTAGGTCGAATTCATTCGCTGTCTGGAGGAGAATTCTAGCGGCCGGCTGTTCTGATCGGTAGTTTTTCGAGGTTTCTCCGATCAACACCAGGCCGCACAGTAGCAGTACCTCCAAACAACACCAGTACCATAACAAACGGGCCACGGACCGCGCACGATCTTTCCTTCACTTTTCTTGTCCTATTCTCATCTCTTACTCACACACACTTACTCTTACTAACACTACACTACACTACCATCTCCTGACGAAAAGTCTGCATTACACTTACAGGACTAATGGCCTTAGTTGACGCGCCCAGAATTGCCAATCAATCAATCAATCAAATCAATCAATCGTTGTGCCGACTTCACAATCCCATGTTACGGTATATCAACAGCGTGATATAACTATTTATCACTCCGTCATCATTCTAACCAAAAATAGTTTTTCGGTCACTATTTTTCAACCCAAAATTTAATTATTAATTACTGTCGCGTTTATAAACAAGACAATGAGTGGAGCATTAATGCAAGACACAGAATAAAAATAAATCTGCAATTAAAGCAGTTAAAAATAACTCCTGTAATGTATCCTTGGTACAAAACGCAAGCGAAAAATAAACGCCAAGAATGTACCCATGGAACACATTGTAAACTACTCGCAACTTATGTATATGCACCTGAGTGCCTAGTGTTAATCGTAGAAATAAAACGTTAACGAAGTGTATCGGCCCGCCACATCAGAGAAAGCAAGACGTCCAGGAATCGCGTCTGGCCAGAGCTGCTCACCGCAGCGTTGGTCGCGCTTGACCGAGCGACACCAGCAACCTTCATCTTGGTCTTCATCGCCCCTTGCCCACGAAATGCGACTACTTTCGTTTCACACAGAATAAAGTAGTAGTAAACTAGATATTAATCTCAATGAATATATTATTTGTGACGGTCACATTAATTACGGTTATGTTGATTCCTTTGAGTTATATCGGTTACGTGGTAACAATCATAAATCTCTAGTGCATATGTCGAACTTTTCTGCATAACTTTTCAACGTTTTTTTTTTTTTTTGTAACCGCGTGAGTTGAACTTTCATATATGTGCTTGAAGCATGATGCGTATAATTTGCATGTGTAACGGTACCTTTCTCGGAGAACAAAAAATTCAAGTGCAAGCAGGCTGGTTTTGTGACACTGATTTTCCATACCATTACAAAATGTGTGAAGAAAATGTGTTGTCACCCCGAAGGAAGTAAATAATTGTCACTGTCACTGCCCGAAACCTTTGTTAATTACACACGACTACCAGTTTTTTCTTGAACTGTTGCAACTTACATGCAATTGACGTACATACGCAGAGCGAGTAACAGTGAGTGAGATGTTGGAAACAGCGCCTTCTTACCCCTACCAGCAAAGCAGTCTCGCATGGAAACGAATAATTAATTCCACTGACGATGACTCTTCATAAATGACGAACAAGATCGTTCCAATACAATTTTGTTAAATAAAAGTCTGTAAAAGTATATGGATGCATCCCTATTGTCTCATAACTCACTTCTGGCAAGTACTTTGTGAGGAGGTTGTGGCTGGGTAGGTGGTGTGTTGTGTACACGTTTGCCGCTTACTTAGCGGAGTTTAAGTTCTGTAACCAACAAAAGAATTTCTTCAAATATGAATAGAGGTTTGTTTTTTTAAACATGTTAATAAATACATCTCACTTAGGTATCAAAGATAATTTAATTGATTGTTTCCGAATAAAAATAAACAGTTATGCTTTTATGGTTTTTCAGCGTAATTTGTACTTTCTTAAGCAGAAGAGAAATAATGAAAATCTTCTAAAGGTGAATAGCTTTTCATTTGCTGTTTTGATTTCATAGTTAAAATATTTAATATAATAAAACTAATTTATCATCCGGCGTTGCCTAGGACTTTATTTATCTTAATCATCAATTAAACAGTCAATCTCGCCTCCCTCGTGCACCCATTGCGGGCTGCCATGGGCGTGCTGCCACACCCTGCCCATCCAGCCCATCCAGCCCCTTGCCTCCAGTGCTAATCTGATCCTCGCGTTCGCCACCTGTTTCGTCCGCCACGCCCACTTCCTCCGCTCGGTTTGCTTTCTCCCTTCACCACTTCCTTCCGCTCCTTTCGCTCTTCGCGCTCGTTCCGCTCCTTTCGCTTCTGCCGCTCCTCCAAGTTCTTGCGAGTGGGAAGTCTTAAAGTTTGAGGCGAGGCGCTAGGATTTTCCACGCTAGCTGGTTGTCTAGGTGAGAAGAATCCTAGCGACCAGCTGCTCTGATTGCTAGTGTCCCGTGGTTTCTCCGATTTACACCATACCGGAGAATACCGGAGCAGTACCCTAACAAACGATCCATGGAACGCGCGACTTTACCTTCCTCTTTCTTGACCTATTCTCGCCTCTTACTTACATTCTATTGCACTTCACTTGCACTGTCGGGAGCTTAGAGCTTGATCCGGCTGGGGCATTGAACCGGTGATGGGAAATAATTGTTGGGAAACACCCCTGTATAATGATTGATTGATTGTTTAGTGGTTCCGGGCACGTCAACTATCAGGGTCATTAGTCCTGTGAGTGTGATGCATGTTTTTTTGCTCGGGAGCTGGCGGTGACCTTTCCTTCGCTCTGAGGCGAGATCTGCCGCCAACCTACCGACGGCTAACGGGGTTTCTCCCAACCAGGTATTTCCCACCGACGCTGTGCACCGCCCTAGCCGGGACAAGCTCTTAGCTCCTAAGGATCTCCCGGCATCTGTGGTAGTGCAGTGCATGTTAGTGTAAGTGTAAGTAACGGGTGATGTCAAGGTCGCACGCTATCCGTGGCCCGTTTGTTAGGGTACTACTCCGGCATTCGCTGAGTCTTGATCGGAGAAACCACGGAAAATCTTCCGATCAGAGCAGCCGGCCGTTAGAATTCTCCTCCAGGCAGCGACTGAATTCGACCTAGCAAGCAAGTTAGTGTCGAAAATCCTGCTAATGTTGAGACTCGAACCTAGGGCGTCCCGATTAGAGGGTCCCCGCTAGACCTCGTGTAAGTCTGCACTGGATCTCACCATTCAGCGGGGAGATCAACGCCACCTCTGGAGATAAAACATGAACTACACTCACGTGAGTAATGGTGACCGGAAACGCTAATCGCTGCTGCCCCATCTGCTCATTCTGCTCTGACCGCTCCTCCTCGTCTTCCGCTCCGAAAGCCCCGACCGCTGCTCCCCGCGCTGCGCTCACCTCCCACGGCTCCGCTCTGCTCCGCCCCACTCCGCCCGGTGGCGCCCGGCAACGAAAGCAGACAAGGGCGTCGCAAACTGAATTCAAATAAAACTTTTAAAAACTTTTGGAGAAACATTTGTATTTGCAACTACGACAGGGTGGATTCTTTGCCTTTCAAAAGCATTGGTGCCAAATTTGTAATCAATCACGCACTTGGTTCTAAAACTTTTGTGGCCCACACACACATTCGCATTCTCAGTTGTTTTTCAATGGATGTGATATGTTTTCTGTGAATTCAGTGCTACAATGAGGGGGAAAGACGCACCTATAATTATATTTTTATAATTATGAAGAGCATTCACAGTTAAAAATATATCTTCTAGTAAAAAACAAGAGAATGCAATAATTTGCTTATTCTGAATTCTGAAAAAATATTTATTCAATTCGCATCCATAAACCAAATTATTTTTTCATCTTTGAGAAACAAATATGTGGAGCAACTATGGAGAACGTACGGAGAGTCAAGTGTGGGGAAGTGGAAGGAACATTGGGAATGTGCAATATTAGGAATATGCAGAGGACAATGGTGTGAACATGCGAGAACAATGTAAGGTATCATAGGGCTACATGCTGAGAAAACTTGAGGTACTAGCGGGAAACGTGCGGAGGTAAGTGTATATGCGGTAAACATTTGGGAAACATTCACAGGAAATCTATAGGAAAGATATAAAAGAATGTGAGGAAAACATGTGAGGTACTTTCAACGCATTCACAGCGTTTTCTCAGCGTTGAACATGGGGAAAACATGCTTCGATTGGGAAGGGCAGGGCATTTCAGGGCAGTTCAGGGCAGTTCAGGGCAGTTCAGGGCAGGGCAAGGCAGGGCAGGACCAAGAACGGGGAAGAACTACCGTGGGTTTGAGCCGGGCAACGCAGGACCGTACAAACCACGGTGGGAGTGAGAAATTAAACAGAATTATTCCTTTTTCTTTCTCCTTGTGAAATGAAAACACGTACAATGCAGGCCACTTCTGCTAGTTCTTCATATATGTAATGAATTGTATTCTTAAAGCGAAAATATTTTTAAATACTCAAGCATAATATTATCTTTTTAATATACGTCATCAGATGTTTAGCAGCTATTAACCCTCATGGGTGCCCTACTTTGGGCGAAATATTGCTGCCTGCAGCCAAAGCACTCTGAAAAATACAGCATAGGAAGAAAGAAGCATCTGCTCATCACATTGGAAGCGTCGTCACACGGACGGCCGAGATTATCACGTAGGCGAAACGCTACTTCTTCGCAATATTTGTTTTTCATATTCTTTTTTCTGTTCTTTTCCTTCTCGTCTTTCGGCCATTTTACAATGCTTCGAGGCATAAAACAAATGTTAACTGGTTCATTCGACTCTGGCAGAACTCGGACACGATGCTCCGTTGCAGGGCATCCCAGAGAAGACGGCGGGGGCGGCCCCACAAACCCAAATCGCAGGAGCAAAATGTAGAAATTGAAAATGTTCAATTTCACGAGATGCAGAATATCGATACACATACGTTGTTTAAATGAGAATGAACACAATATAGAACTGAATTGGAGAGCTTTGCACATTACAAAGCACATGTAACACGAAATACATTAACAAAGTTATGAGAAATCAATTTCTGCAAATAAGTTATGTAGTAAAATGTTAGTTGAGTTTACGTGTAAAAAAATATATTTATTTAGTGGAAGGAAATTCTGAAGGAGAAGTAAATATCTAAACCAACCCTACGAGTAATTGATTTATGATTCCAGACGCATCACCTGTAAAGGTCATTAGTCCCGTACGTGTAGTGCTTGTGTTTTTCTTGTAGGTGCGGGTGACCTTCCCCGCTGTGGTGGTCAAAATCCGTCGCCGTCCTATACGTCAACTACCGGGGTTTTTCCGCACCAAGTATCTCCCTCTAGCAGAGCAAGGGGAACGAACCCCAGCCGGGAGAAGCCCTAAGCTCCCGATTGGTCTCCCGGTATAATGTGGTAGCTGTAATTAGTGCGTGCAAGTGTGTGGAAGAACAAGGAAAGGCGAAGGAAAGATCGCGCCGGTCATGGCGTCTTTGTTCGGCTGCTGGCTTCGTCTAGTGCACGGAAAACTACTAATAAGAGCATTCTGGCTGCTGACGTCTCCCTCGTCGGTCAGCGATTGCATTCGTCATAAATATTGTTGAAAATCCTGCCACAATCGGGACTCGAATCCTCAGAGACTCCCCAGTCACAGGCACTCCAGGTGACATCAGTCGATGCCCTAAGCCACTTAGGCCGGTAATACTGCTAAGAATAAAAAGTTAGTCCTGCCATATTAATTCCTCTTCATAACCATCACTTGCTTGATCTTGTGACTACAGGGAGTTACAGCACGCATACGTTAAATATCCTATATATTTGACGCTTATTCAATTTCAGAACGACGTAGGCCTCCTCCAGACAGAACGCCAAAAAAAACTCAAAACGAAGAACGAAGCACCGGCTCATCAACCTTCGACGCAACGACGTCTCCGGGTCACACGAAATCTACTCCTGCATTTCCATCCCACCTCCCGTCTTTCTGCTCATTTTTCGCTTCCATTTTTGGCCATTGTACAACGGTTATGGATAAACAAATGTTACAAAACTATAAACTGCCCACGCGACCTCCTGGGCGCGCGCTCCGTTGCGGGGCATCCCGGGCGGGGCGCGGGGCGGGGCGGGCGGGGCGGGGCGGGGCGGGGCGGGGCGGGCGGCGCAGAAACCGAGCGCGAGCGCGGGCGCGATGGCTTCATTATGTGGTCGTGGGGAAAGAGTTTGGGAGCGGCGCCGGCGCCGGCGCCATTTTCTCGCGGGGCAGAGACCGCCGACCGCCGCCCCCCGCCCCCCGAAGCAGTGGAATTGAGCCGCAGTTGATGTCCAAATGGTCATCACGTCAAGCGTGCGCGCGATGCGGATTTCTATATGTTAGATGCAATCATAATTTAATACATAGGTTTCCCTTTTTTTCCGTTTTTGACAGGTCAATAATTACTGTTGTGTAAAAAACATTTATTGTCCATTGGGGACTACGGAAATCTCTTTTGTGATAACATGGCTTAACGATTGAACTAAAAGAAAAAAGAACCTATCTATTAAGATATCAATATTATTGGTGACGAATCATAATATTCTTATAAATTTGACTATGTATATTTAATAACTCGTAAAACTTGTAAATAATCGAATGTCGGAAATAATTCCAAAATCTGTAACTAATTTATCGTACACAGGTTCTGGAGGACTGCTTGCCAAGACAGAAATATTTTTGTAAGTGGTTTTGTGCCACGATTAGCATAAGAATTGCCCGGAAGAAATTATGGTTACTTTTTCGTATACTGGCTCCTGTACCTGTAAAACGTACGATAAACTAACTTCAAAAAAAATATTTACATAAAATTAATAAAACAAAGACTATTTCATTCTGTAAAGTATTAAACTTGTTCAATTTTTTTTTAGAATATGTTGTTTAGCATAAATTGTGTTACAAGATTCCATATACAGTTGTCTCTATGCCACCAGACAAGACACACAGGAACGATAGTTAACACTTGAAGATTCTGACCTCGGGAAAGAAATGCATTGCCATATTGTTGCATCCTCATTGAAAGCATCGTAAGCAAGATATTCTTTCTAGCCAAACACTTAAATGCATCATGTTCTTTTCCATAAAGTAATATCAAATAATAAGAATTGCTTGACTTCATAAGAAGTCAGATGTTCACCATCTGACTTATTTGAAAGCCGTTTAAAAAGCTATATACTACAATATATATATATTATTCTATATATATATATATATAATATATATATATTAAATATAGAACTTACTTTAAAATATTA
>BOPP01000224.1:209828-294367 GCA_017312745.1 Gryllus bimaculatus | reverse complement strand
GGGGGGGGCTGGTAAGGGACGCGTCTGCTATATATAGACGGCCGCGAGGCACGGCATGTCGGCAGTTGTCCCGATCGGGAACGCGGATCCAGTCCGCGGGACAGGACTGGCCAGATCGGAGGCGCCTGTATGAGTTTGTATCTAACCCTGATCGAGGAACGTTCGCCCGGTCGAAAGATGTGCCAGCTTCTTGTCATAGACGACAATTCAGACTCTCGTATAATAGCGGCTGTGAAACGTGATCTTACTTGCAGCCGATTACTTGTCACCGAGTACATGTAAAACACATAAGTAACGATTCTGATAAATGGCAGCATTCCTCGCGACCAATGGCATTTCCGCGAGTTCCAAGAATACCATGAATAAATAAGAGACTGGATAATACCGATATATCACCAAACATGACTTCGTAACTGTTGCATATTACGTTCGTTTAATTTATGTATGAAACACATTCAAAATAAGAAATTTTAAATTTTACATGTAATTATTACCAATATATTAGGCAAAATCTAACAATATGATTAAAATCAGAGTACTAAATCTTTCAAGTTCTTGTCGATTCGTATTAAAAGAAAAACGTAAGTTCGAAAATTAAAACGGAAGTCACTAACAACTTTTTAGTGCGAAACTAACGTAAAAATGTTTCTTCTTAGATCTGCAGTGTTTGAAATGATAAAATTCATTGTTTTTTAAGATCAATCAATGCAGACAAAGAAAGGAAGTGAATATAATCTAATTATTTTTAAATAAACGCATAAATTGATTCCAACTAATCAGCCACTGGTCTTGTGAGAATTTTCAGTGGCTCCAGTGGGAACACTGGGGAACCAAAATATAATTAACCCGTGTTTATTTTCTCTGAACAATGCAAATGTTTCGTAGTCGTATTTCGCCTGATCTTATGTGTTCCCAATGAATTCTCGTACTCTAGTTTGTTACAGTCACAGTCAAGCAACGAAGAAGGGTTTTTTCAATTTGAAAAAAAAATTGTCCGTATGGTTTAGGCGCTAGTGGTGTTCAGAGACGGACGGACAGACGAACGTTTTGACGTCAATCGATTTTTGGATATCGGGGACCCACAAAACAGGGATTCTGGCTACACCACGTGTTAGAGGATATTTTCTTAATTCAGCAATTAGATTTATCTTTTTTGTTATCAGGTTCCGGCCATTTATGTTTTTCTTCCAAAAATTCGCCGTTTTTTCGCATTACATAACTTTCTCTATATTGCGTATATTACTCCGTATACACGTCCGTATACGAGAAAGTAAAATCATCCAGCAGAGGAAGATATACAAAGAAGTTGTATGTTGGCCGTATATACGAGTATCTCATTGAGAGAAAATTTCGCAATTCAATAGAAAATTGAATTAACTGTTGGTGTGACTACTCTTAAATTCAACTCAAATATTTAATAATAGTTCAAAATACTATTTCCAAAAATCGCCTTTGTTACACGCAAAATTCCCAACAGCAAATGCTTTATCGAAATCCATGCAGAACTTCAGACAGAAGAAACAGCTGTGCATTACATCTTGGCAGAAGAATCCGCGCTCCGTAAGGGGGCTGAGCCTTCGGAAGAATAGGAGCGTGTGGCGGGGGAGAGAGCGGGGGCGGGGACGGGGACGACCTGCGCGCGAGAGCCGGCGAGAGGAAGGCGGTGGCGCGACAGCATGTCGGGTGACATTTGGCAGCGCAACGCCCCTTTGCCGGCCGCTGAGGCAACGGGGCGGACCCTCGCTCTGCGTTTCCTTGCGACACGTCACGCACGCGTTGGAAATGGCCCGCCCACTCCCCGACAGCTCTCCGCGAAAGAGGCATCCCATACACGCTCGTGATACACGACGGATATGCCTGCTCCGTTCTACCCTCACAGGCAAATACGAGCTTTTTGACCATACCCCGGAGGCGGTGGGACTACGAACAAAATCCGCTGGCTCCTGATTTTCTTCAGCTTCTGCGTTTGATAGTGTTTTCGAGTACGTCAACTGCTGTGGACTATTCCTTTAAATGTTTTATCGCTTGCGGGGATATCCCCAACCGGGTATCACCCTCCATCTATGACTAACTCTAAGCTCCCGACTGATATCCCGACATGTGTGGTGGTGTAGTGAATGTGTGTGTAAGGGGGAAATATAATAAGAAAGAGGAAGGAATAGTCGCGCATGGTCCGAGACCAGTGTGTTTGGGAACTGTTCCAGTATTAACCTGGCGTTCAGCGGTGACACAACTTAATATGCGACATAACTTAATTATGTCGAACACTGAAGGACGCGGCCTCACCCAGGTAAATGTGATAAATTTCTGCAGGACAAAGACGAGCAATGGATGGGCTGATGAGGCAAGGGAGATCAGACGCCCGCTAAGAACACGAACAGGAAAGTCAGGCACTGCAGACAGAACTAAGCGACAATAAGCGATTTCGATATTCTGTTAAATCAATATGTGGCCACACTGACAGTATCACGCATTCCGATAACGTATGAATCCCTGCTGGGAAATAAAGTAGAAGGGAATTGGAACCGCAAAAAGAAGTTCTGTGAACAAATAGCTCCAAGATATCAGCCATTAAACGTTTAAACTTTAATACTGAATCAGAGAATTAGTGTCATGGACTCTTGAAAGTGTAGTGCACCATATTAAGACTGTATGGTATGATTTATTAATTTCATGAGTTTAATTATGTCAGAAACCTGATTTGAAATAAGCTCTATACTATAATTTGTCAACCAAAATATTTGTCTTAGGACAGGATATAAGAAATTTCGATATAATAAATATAATTTTGTTCCATAAAAACAAAAACAAGTTTCAGCATGTAGCATAGCAAGGCCTCCTTACAATATATCAAGATGTTTATAACATCAATTGTCAATTGGAAACAAATGAGAATGTCTTCTCATGACCTTCATACGAAAGGAGAGTTGTTTGAAATTCGACTGTAAATACTTCTGATATCGACATATACATTACAGGTAATCTGTAAAATCTCATCA
Source organism: Gryllus bimaculatus (assembly GCA_017312745.1). Taxonomy (NCBI): domain Eukaryota; kingdom Metazoa; phylum Arthropoda; class Insecta; order Orthoptera; family Gryllidae; genus Gryllus; species Gryllus bimaculatus. The sequence goes on along the minus strand of BOPP01000224.1, from coordinate 291,368 downwards.
ATATCACACATGCAGATTGCACCATGGTGCCACTGGCAATCATGTCAATCGTCATAATCATCAGCATCCTTCAAATCTTCCATCATATGGGCTACATCGACAACGCGTTGCAGGAAATCACTCATGTTACTCAAGTGTTGACCAACGAACTGTGGCACGCAGACACGCATCGCCTGAGGTTCCTGAGATCGCTGCGCAACGATCAGATGGACGCGATGCTGCCGTGCTGGGAGATCGAGGGCCCTTGCTGGCCGCAGGACGAGCCCAGGCCCTCGGGCCCCAATCTGACCGCAACGCAGGCCGTGGTGGCAGCGAGCGGCCCGTGGTACACGCCCCTCATCTACGTGTACTACGCGTGGAAGTCTGCCCTCTCGGCGCTGCCCGTGCTCATCGTCATCGGCGTCATCCCGTTCGTCGCCTACGTCGTGTACTCGGGCGTCGCCGTCAGCCTGTGCCCGGGGGTCGTGGATTCGCACCTCCGCGACCTGCACAACTTCCTCGCGAGCAGCCAGCGGGACATCGAGGAGCGCGCGTCGCAGACAAGCAAGGACCTGGTCCAGGACGTGTACCGCAACCTGGAGCTGCAGGAGAGCAGGTCGCTCGAGGTGATCATGGACATCCTCAACGAGATGAACGACGGCCTCACGATGCAGCAGTGGTACGAGCAGCAGAAGCTCAACCACATGATGGAGGACGACCTGCGGGCGGCGCAGCTGGCGTCCCGGCACCGCCGCCGCACCGGAGAGCTGTCGTGCGGCCTGCGCGACCTGCGCCGGGTCACGGACAGGCGCAGCGAGCGCCTGGCGGCCCTGCAGGAGAGCCAGCAGCGCGCGCGCCACGCCTTCTCCAGGTGCATGGACCTGCTGGGCGAGCTGCAGGAGGTGCACAACGCTTACGCGGAGGCCGCCGCCAAGGAAGAGCATTCGCAGCCCCCTGCCCTCCCCGCGCTCAACCTCAAGTACGACCGCCCGTAAATGGCTTCGACGCGAAACAGGCACAGGCCCTCCTTTCGGCAGTTGACAGATGCAATACAATGCCCGTCTAGAGAAACAGTGGTCTCCAAGCGTTTTAGATTTTAAATATTCATACTCAACAACGAAACAACAACTTATAATAAGAAAACAAGAATATGGCAAGGTGCAATCCTGCGAAAACCTGCGAATTTTTATCTAATAAATAATTTTATTTTTTTAACATTTATTTATTCTTCCTCCCAATTTTACTTGATTATAATATTAAAGGAGGTGGACGTAAATGGAAAAGAAATTGTTAACATAATTTTCTCATGAGCTGCCTGAACGTATTCATAAACTATAACACTTTTGGATTGGTGAAACCTGTGCACTAAAATCTACATTTTTGCATGAGATCTTCGCTGAAGAGCGTAAAAGGGTGTGAATATCATTTAATGAAAGAAAACACACAACGAAAGTGTAACCGGGCCAACATATTGTAAATGGATCCATTTGTCATCACCAGTTTCCAGCCTGAAGCCAACCATTTGCAAAGAAACAGTAAGTATTAATAATTTTCAAACTATTTCTCGACGAAATTAATAGTCACAAAATGGATATGTTAAGTGAATGATGCGGAATTGCTAGAGACAATTACGCTCAAGTAGTTTTACTTAAAATATTGTGAAAGAAAAAGAGAGTATCATATAAATATTTATAAAATTTTGAAAATTATAGCATTCGCGCAATAGTTTCCTAATTACAGTGTAGTACTTATAAAACGGGGTCACTGCAGGGTTAAATCAAGTTCCTATTATATTCAACTCGATGAAAATAAATTTATTTAGTGATCGAATTGTGTATCGTCAACGCTTGTTACTTTCTTTATAATCGATGATAATCTTATAAATAGATTGCGCTGATTGATGAAGGATTCTTGGAATTTGCATGTACGTACACGTTTTGCAGATGTAAATCTTTCATATTTTAAATATCTTAAGAAGCGACGGGTAATTTAAAACTGATTAAAATTAAGGACAATGTTTCCTCAACCACATCTCTTACAGGAGTCCTTCTCTAAGTAAAATGATTGCGGACCAATATCAGATTATTTTCGCAATAAACAGAAATCTAAAATGCTGTACTTCAAATTCCCCCACTCAACGATACATTACCGCAATTCATAACTTTTTCTAATAAATGTCATCTTTTCAATAAAAGTATACATGTGCAAGCGAAATTGTATATATTTTTTTCGAAACAATAACTTACCATACTGGCAACAGGTTTCATCACCACCATCTCCTCTCTGAAACAAATAATCAAAATAAGAATACATTGAAGCTCATTACATATACAGTACTACAACTTCATGAGCTCTTCTGTTCACAAGAGTAATGCATAGTTTCAATTTAAGTTTTTACAATATTACAATATTTTATATAGCCTTCTAAAATAAATACTTACAATCTCACTATACGAATAATTTGCAAATCATTATAACCTCATTTTAAAATAAATTATTATAATCACCGTGTGAGTTAAGAAAACTCCAAAAATTACTTATTAAATACTTTTAATAATAATATTATTAAAATTGTTATTACATATGTAAAATCTCGCGCCATCTGGGAAACAGGGATATACTTATTTCCACATAGAATAAAAGTATTGCGTGGTATAAATACCTACTGCTACAATTGAATAATCGCACGATTTATTTGTCAGGCCGCAGTGAGCGTGGGCCAGACTGCAATCCACATTCCCGAGAGGGGCGTGCGGTGGCCATCGCAGGCTTTTGTTCGGCGCTGCGGAGGACTCGAGATGGCTGCGGGCGCGAACGCCAGGCGGCGCGAGGGGGCGTTCAGTGCAGCAGGTAACGAGGCTCTTTTCGGTGAAATCTCCTCACCCACTTATCTTTTGAATGTCGTGTCTTGTCGCTTCGTGTAGTGTGTTACGATGAACATACCTCGCTTTCAATAGCACTTTTTACAAACGTTTACTTTTTCGGGCGTCGCGTTTGACAGAGAAATCCGATTTCTTCCAGGTTACTGTATCGCTCGGATACTCCTCAGACGGAGAGAAATTATTCTGTTTAAAATAGTATCAGAAACTTGTATTATGTTGAAGTGTTGGAAAACTTGCATTCATCAGAAGTGGCATTTTCTGTTAGAATTGATTTCTAGTTTTGCGTAAATTACACAAAACGAGCAAGATTGCTTCTTTAAATCACAAAATGAATTATTTCAGTGATACCAGATAAATAAGTTCAGCTGTAAACTTATTTAAAAATAGCATACAAAAAGATCGTTTAAAGCCTGATATTATGTTTTCTCTTCAGCACATAGCAGGAAATTGTTCAAAACAAAAAAAGTGGCAGGTTTATTATAAGAAATTTAATGTAGTCTCTGTTATACTTTGTAAAAAAAAGTCGGAATTTTAGCCTTTATTTATTTCCATAAAAAGTAGAGAGTAGATGCCCACGAGTATCATATTTGTTTACAAATATGATAGACAGAGACAGGCGGCTTGCATCTTTATGCCACCTCTTTCCCAGTCAAATGATCACAGGGGTGATCTACCATTGCCTCCCACTCAGAGGATGGTGCTAGGATTGATTGAGTGATTACTGGTGATTCCGGTCGCGTTAATTGCTGTAGTCATTAGATCCGTAAGTGTAGTGCATGTGTTTTGCTCGTGAGGTCGCGATGATCTTACCCCACTGGATGGCGAAGTTCGGCGCCGACCTACTGCCCGCTAAATGAGTTTTTGCAATGCAGGTATCTCCCACCAGCAGGGCACCGCCCCATTCGGGTCAAGCCCTCAGCCCCGGACAGATCTCCCGGCAAGTGTTAGTGTAGTGCATGAAAGTTCGTGTGTGTGTGTGTGTGTGTGTGTAAGGGGTAGGATAGGGCAATAAATGAGAAGGAAAGATCGCCCGCGACTCGTTTGGCAGGGTACTGCACTGGCATTCACCTGTTATTGTCAGGAGAAAGCACGGAGATCTACCGATCAGAGCATGCGGCCGCTAAGATTCTCCTTCAGCCAGCGACAGAACGCGACCTCGCTCTCTGCCACTGTAGGAACTCGAATACCAGGACCAGAGGCGCCACAGTAACGTCACTGGATGCCCTGAGCCACCTCTCCCGGTATGGCGATAGCCATGATCATGATAGGTAAATGATGATGCACTAACGATCACGGAACGAATGATTCATACGCGATCCAAGAGGCATGAGAAACCTATCGCCCCACAATCACATTGCAGAAACTGCTGTACCTCTTGCACACAGCCTTTCGCTTCGCCTACTTACGACCCCACCCCCAAGTTCTTGCGCCATCCAGGCAGCCACACAAATATTTACATGCTTAGAATTTGTTTTCTTTCTTTGTGCTGGAAATGGTTAGTGCTTTTACTGTGTCTTATGCATGAATTCGTTGATATTCAAGCATTTAATTCCAATCTGCTGGTGTGACGTGTTGTCACACTAGCGGGAGGCGACCGTTGAGAAAGTGAATGCGTAGAAATAATGACGCGGAAGGGTTATTTCATTAAAACGTTGAAACCTTCATTTGTATTCATGTCACATTAGCATCTTGACAAAAACTGATTAATGCATGGCGACCCTTGCAATATAACTGTCCTCAAGCATGAAAAATGGTTTGGCTAGTGGTATGCTAAATGCTAAGAAATTAAACGAGAATTTTGTACCAAATTCATTCAAAAATATCTTACTCACTAATGTGATGTAAGAGGTATTCTGACGGAATACATTCTGTAATCGAGTTCTCATTATCTTTTACGCAATTGCGCCATGTTAAAAACATTTATAATACATATTTTACATTTTACTCCTTCAGGGTGGCGATAATCACAGGAGGGCCCGACGCATGCAAGATCTCGGTCGATAACGTGAAGGACCTCGAGTAGTCGAGAGCGCCTCTACACGTTGCACTAGTCGCCGCAACAGAGTGCAGCTTGGCCTCTGACGACGGGCTGCCAGAGTCGCGTAGAAAGCTCCCAGCGCGACGCACGGCGCCCGGAGGATTCCGGGCATCGTTTCCCTGCCTGGGCCGCAGCCTCGGGCGCACAAGAGCCCGGAACCCGGCGTTTCATCTCGGGCCGGGAGAGCGCGCGAAAATGCGTTCGTTCCAAGTCGGAAGAGCGTTTGGCAGACGGAGAACGCAGGACAAGGTGGGGCGCCCAAGAAAGGGCTCGGCCGCCCAAATGAACAGACGTTCAACGAAGAGCACACATACGAAGAAAGAAATAGTCTCAGTATTTTTTGCTCAGTGTATTATCGAAGGTTACTCACTTCTGCTTTGCTCAGATTGCGTAGTATCACGCATGTGACGCTTGCGTACACTGCATTCGTTACCAAAAACAACTCCAATGGCACTTAGCTATATGAATTTTATTATATCTAAATACATAAGAAATGTTAGATAATAAATATTTATACTTTCCTTTTAATAACAATTTAGGTAATGTTAATTATACCTTCCATATATCATGTGCTACGAATAAGAAAAAATATAATTTTTGGTTTATAGTAAATTTAATCCTCTTAAACGCAGTCTTAATATGATATCCAAACGAAGTGTTCGATACCTTAAATGTCTTAATATCATCCCCCTGAAGTAAATTATCAAACAACCTAAAAGCATCTCTCACACTAATTTGTTACGCATTTGAAACGTTTCCAATGACACTCGTTAGAATGCGTTGAGGATTTCCAATTCCGAAAGATCGTTGAGGGTTTGCAATTTAGAGTCAATCAAAAGGACCCCGTCTTACCGCCTTGACGGTATGGCGCCATCGTGAATGTTGTTTTCACAATGAGCAAAGAAAAGTGAATAATAATGGTCTCATATGAAACATTCATCCCAAGTTTCTAAAAGAAAAAAATACGTTCAATACTCATTTTGAGAGCTAAATTATTATAACATTTTGTACTTGTGAACTTAATAGTGAATATCTCGATTAGCTTGAAGTTTTCATTTTATATTTTTGCTTATGACATATCATCAACGACAATTCATTACGAAACTCCAGTATTACGAGATCTAATTTATATTTTGAAATAGATTAAAGGTACTAGCTCTCAAAATAATGCAAGTATTGATCAACAAGCATTTTACAAGTCTTTGATTTTATTTCATCTAAAATTCTATTACCAAAATCACAATAAAGAAGCTCTTTCAGAAAACCGGAGAGAAACTACATAACCAAGAAGCAAAGACAGAACAAGTTTTTTCTAGCTTCTTACAAATTGTATTCGCTTTACATAACGTCGTTTGTCTATCAAGCAAGGAATCAAAGAACATACGCACATGTGAAACTTTTGTCGACAAAACAAAATTAAACTGAACAAGAGCAAGGCGAGGTTCGTCCAGAACAAGGTGGAGTCACTAGAAAGTGCGTTGACCGTGATCATGGCAGCTGGTTGTCCCGTTGGCGGCGGTGCGAGCGTTTCTTTTCGGCCCGCGTCCACGCGCGGCACCTGCGACTGTGGCGCCGCTGCCCATTCACGAGAGCGGCCAGCGGCCAGCGGCCAGCGGGCGGGCGATCGCCCCGCGCACGTGCAAAAAGGCCCGCTCGGTGACGGAATAAAGAACTGAACACGCGCAGTCACGTGCGCCCCGCCAGCCCCGGCCCCCGGCGCTCGCAGTGCGCGCGCCCGAGAAGTTGCTGGGCCGAACATTTGGTGTTTTACTGATACGTTATTTGTTGTTGCTTCTGACATGGAACGCGATATACACTGCATAACGTACCTGAGTCGAGATAATCGTGGTTATATGGGAAATATGAACACAGTTGTATGATGTATATTCTCTTATGGAGGTTATTACGAAAGGGAATTATTGGAGGCAAATATGAAGAGAGAAACCGAGTCAAGTTAGTATTAGTTAAAAGTAAATATGTAATTCTCAATCATTAAATTGGGTAAAAAAAATTATCACGGGCTTTAACTGGTTCCAATGACCGACCTACTACTAAAGCCAAAGGACCATTCGCCGGAGGCCTTTTTGGCACCGCTCAATAAGACTGGCCAATAGCCTTTTTGGTAACAAATAAGCTCAATGGTGTTCAAAGTGGTCATCTACCCTGAATTTGAATATGAAATCAGTTTTTGCCAAACAGGCTCAGTCGTTTTCTTGTACGGTAATCCCTACTTACGGAAATGCTTCAAAATGCTGCATATTGGTTATTTTGATGTAACTTCATTTAATTATTCTGCAGATCTAATGGCTCAGGAACAATCGAAAAGTTAACAAGGAATTCCTATACATGCAACTGAATTGAGAAAATGCGTATCTAGAAAATCAGAACGCGACATTAGTGATAAGTCATGTTAGAACAAATAGAATTGCGATGTGTTTGTTGCGTCCCAGCATTGAGGCATCTGACAGCATTGAAGGTACTTGGTTGAGACGTACTGTTCTAGATTAGTAAAGGTTTGTGCTTTTTATTATTTTGAATAAACACGAAAGCCTCGTAACTTCTAAATATTTCAAATTCATTTTGTTATATCTGTGAGAATTATCTCTGGTATCACAAAAATTGAAAAGAAAAAACTGCACTGTTAATACGAAACCCAAAGTTGCGAGTGTTCATTTACAAGAACCTAACTGGGTATAAACGCCTCGTACCTCTAAGTGGAATTTATTGTTTATATAAACTTTTCTGATAACAACCGACCTCGTATCTTATAAAATCATCAGTTTATTAACAAACACTGCTTCGAGACGTAAAGACTCATAATAACGGAAAGGCTAGTTACAAATGAAATTAATCAAACAATATCTCCAATGATGAATCAGATAATGAAGACAATGAATGAAAAGATATTCTAGAACGATAAATGTCAATTTCCGCGGAGAGCGAACGGTCATCCTAGCTTTTCACTTCTGAAATTTCTTTGTCTCGTACACCTACTGTCTCACTTCATCAGTATTCCACATTTTGCTGCGATGCTGATATCCAGAGAATATTAGGTACATTTATTCATCATTCAATTATGTAGTAGTAACAAATAAATTAAGTAGTAATAACACTCAAGCGGCTGAGCGGTTTGTAAAACACTGCCATTTAATCATTCGAGCGTTTGAATTTTCTTCCAAATATTATTCCAAATTTCAACAAAAACACTTTTTATAGGCTAAGATAGTGTATAGAGTTTACAAGCAAAAAATAAGAAATAAAGAAGAACGCTGTTCATATCCCATCGGAGACACAAGTACCCTCCAAGAACCTTCATATTTCGTATTCTTGTTCCTCAATCCGATGTGCCGTGGCCTATTCGTAAATGTATTTCTAGTAGATTGTCTACACACGCGATGAATTCCAGTGGTGGCGCGGTCTAGGACATAGAGACTAATCAGGGAGCCACCGAAGTATCGATTCGTTCGTACCGCGCCGCTATTGTGTGGCAGCATGTGTAACGAAACGAGCGCAAAATCACAGATGTATCGTTCAGAAAAACAAGAATGATATAGATCTTGCCAACATATGTCTACATTACGTTAGAGTAAGGGCCGGGCAGCAACGCAAACAGCGGGTAAGGGCAACAGACTTCTTCGCTGTGCGAAACGGCAGGCAGACACATGTTCGATGTCGCGTTTTCGTTCCGATTTTCTTTATCCATTTCGCGAACGCTGAGATGTCATTTCATTTTTCTTCTGTACATCAATGTACATTCATTATGCTCACATTTTGATGATCTCTTCTTTTTCTAGTTGCGGTGAGAGTGGGGGCCAGAGGTTGCTATTTTGTTGGCAACGCTAAAAAATCAAACATGAAGTTCGTTTGCCGATGAAAATAAGTTTTCCATTATTCTGTATCAAATATGTTTAACTTTTAAATGTTACTAACCACGCGTTGTTCGTACGTTTACTCGATCATACAACTATGTATAATAAAAAGGCGGGGTTCGGATTTTATGCCTAAAACGTTTTCTTTCTCCTCCTCTCTCCTCCCTGGCACGTATAGGTTTTACTACTTTTGACGAGGAATAAATACTGAACCTAAAGACTTCAGATCAGAAATAATTGGCTTCAAATATAATAGCTAAAATATCGATTTCATTGTGCAACAAATTTTTAAAGTTTTTTATAAAACTTTATCTTGAGCAAGCTTTTCGCTCTGCAATTTCTATCAAACATACGTACGTGTAGGTTCATTTTCATTTGAGAACTACGGTTTTGTTCCCTGAAAGGAGTAAAATAAAATCACAGAAATGATCTCTGAATACAATTTACAATTGTCCCCCCAACAGAACCCAAACTATTGTTTAAAATGTAGAACTCGTAAGAAAAATTGTAATTCAAATGTATACATAGTAATTCTATTAATGATAATTTTTATTACGAATTCATTAATACTCTATTTAATAAGAGCTTTGCAAATAACAGTAAGTTTCATCTATGTACATAATCATATTCGTAAAGAATGCATATCATTATATCATATGATTTAATAGCAATAAATTATTTTCGAATTACTCGTCTGCTCGTGCGAGGGAAATACATGTGTTATAAAGTTTCATATTTGTGACCTGCATCACCAAAAATGGAACTAAACAAAACCACACGAAATTATTTTTCAAAAACTAGCTGGCACACAGCTAAAGAATAACAAATAAATACTCTTATAAAACAGCAACAAATTAAATAGTTTAACAAAATTAGTCTTCATGAATACTGCAAGAACAAAATGCAGTCTGCACGAATACTTACAACAACACTTCTTTGCACAACAAGAATATTAAAAAGTTGCTGTTCCATAAAGCAGCACGCTAACAAACATTTGATAAGGGGTAGCCTCTTTCTTTGACATTTGCAGTCGCGTGACCAGCTGTGTCGTAAGCAGTGAAGAACTGAGAATAATAGTTCGATCAGTATTCACAGTACGATAATAGGCGAAATAACATAATCAAATAGTTGCATGTTTGAGTAAAAACCCAAAATTTTCAATCTCTCTGTGTTGTACCCGCAATCACAGATACCTCTGACATGGCCATGATCAATTTGGCCTCCCCAGAGGGCCCACTGCGCGGCGAGCGCGCCCCGGCGCACCTGGCGAATGTGGTCCGGGAGCCCCGCGACATCCGGTGACTCAGCCGCGCTCCTCGCCGAACAATACCGGACCGCGAGGGCCACTCGCAGCACGGAGGCAGCGCCTGTCGAGAGCGGACCAGCCCCGCGCCTCCTTTGGGGTCTCCTTCGGAGCACCGGGTTCGAGTCGGTGCGCGCCGTTAGGCAGGCGCTGCAGTGCAGCCACGCCGCGCCGCGCCCCTCCCCTCCACACCACGCTCTTTCTACTGCCACCACTCGCCCCGCCGTCCCTCTGTCGCCCCACCCCGCCGTCCCTCTGTCGGCCCACCATCTGTTTGCTTCACCTTTCAGTCTCCCCGCCCTCTCTTTCCGCCATCGATCCCTCTTCCATGACTCACCGCCCTCTCCTCAATCTCTCTCCGCTGTCTCTCCTCCATCTCTCTCTGCCACATCTCTTCATCTCCCTCTCCCTTTTACTCTTTCCCCGTCGCCCCTCTCTCCGCCACGCTTCGTCTTTTTTCTTATCGCGAGAGGAACTTAAAGACGTTATTCACATCCCTTAGTTTATTGCACAATTATGTTTAATCATTGGTTTAGATAGGTATACCTAGTAGGGATATGTGAAATTGTGTCTGTTTGTATCGTTACTCGATAAATTGTTCGTTTCATATCACAAGAAAATTATTTTTACGATTGTTTATCACGAAGTTATTTTCTGATTTGAAGTTGTAGTTTTATGACACTATTAAAAACACGTATTCCTGTTTTTATATTTTCTTCAAAGGTCAATACACTTTTGAGAGTGGATTGCAAAGGCCAGCACCATTATGACAAACGTTTTCTCAACGCGTTGACGTTCGTATGTTTCGTACTTCTTGTGTTTGCTCACGGCGACCACCGCGATAAAAGATCGACGAGCTATCAAGCTCGATGACTGGAGAGACTTCGTCGCTTCGTGATTGTCTTTCTCTGAGCTTCGAGGAAGACACCTACTTAAGTACTGCCTCTTAGTACGGGTAAAGTTAGCGTAAATCACAGAACATCCTCCTTAAGAAGCTTGCTGCTCACTTGCCATTTATACCCCTTCTTTCTGCGTTTCATATGTTTAATGTTACCCGTGACATTCTCGCTTGAGTTCCGCCTTATGACAAACAGTGAAATGTACAGTCAAATGATGTGTGTGGGGAAAATGTAATCCTTTTCCTTTCAGATGTTTTTTTTTCTCTCGGATTTGTTTTGTATTATTAATATTTCGTTAGTAATTGACAAAGAGTAGAATTTCCCACAACATCGCAAATTGCATAGACCTCTTAATTTGATAGTTGACTTCCAGTTTTCTACAGAGCAGATTTGACGGCACTGACGAAAGGTGTTCACTTATATAAAACTATAAATACATACACTTTAGTCACTTATCCCACTACTAATAATTAATAATGATAATAATAATAATAATAATAATAATAATAATAATAATAATAATAATAATAATAATAATAATGGAACTCAACATTGTATATAATGGATCTCCATCACTACTACTGATAAGATTTTGCTTTTTTTTTTACTGTTTGCACAAATCTTTGTCAGCAAATTAAGAAGTGGTTCTTTTCTATTTTTACTCGTTCTACTACGGCACATGTATTACTTCTACCAGTGTTTCCTTTGAATCATATCAAATACATAATTTATCAGCAATTTCAAAAGAAAATATATAAAACGCATAAGCCAGAAGTGAGTCTCTTTTTTAAAAAAAAAATCTTCTGAAAAATGTAGAAAACTAATGGTGCTACGACAGCACTATTTTCTCGCCCGCACTATCACGCAAAGTACGCGAAAAGTATTCAAACTTTCGTAAAACTGTACATGAACCTTATTCCAATATCTCTCTTGAAAGAACATATTTCATTGAGGGAATGTCTATCTTCATAATTGTAGTGGTAGGAAGACGCCGAAAATTTTTGAATATTTGCAGTTTTTGAAAAATGAGAGTTTTCAACAAAAATGAGATCTACACCATTCTCTTAAACGTTCGTCTGTTAGCAAATTTCGAAAATGACCTAGGAGCTTCATGTAAAGTACTCCTCAACTTTAAAGTATCGGTTTCAAATTCAAGCGGCTGCAACATTAGCCAGATGGATTGCGGAATATTGGAGGAAGGGGGCTGAAGAGTTTAGGCGCTAGCATTGTTCATAGACAGGCGGACGTTTTGCAGTCGAGTTTTGCTGATCAGGTACCCACAAAACAAGGATGAATGTTGCTACACCACGTGTTAGAGGATTTTTTTTCCTTAAATTTAGCAATATAATTTACCCCCCATTTTTCGTTACCAGGGCCCTGTAATAAGATTTTTCTTCCGAAAATTCGCAGTTTTGTTTTTCGCAGCATTACCTCACTTTCCCTCTATTGCGTAAGCGGGAGTCAGAAAGTAAAAGTACGATCTCGCGTGACAGCAACAACATTAGCATCAATGTAACTGTAAAGTCAATCAAAAATCCTTTACGAGGGGTGGATATAATTGATTGACAAGTTGAAGCTTGTCCACGTGAAAGGCTGGTGGAACATTCTAGTAGCACGTGTCCCGCCCGAGCGTAAAGCGCAAGAGGAACACACCCACCTGAGGCGTCCTGCGGGCTGCCTACTCGCTAGCTGCCACCTCCTTGCAGATGCCTGGCGGGATCGCAATTGTGCGGCACGCCATGGTGCACTTTCGACCAGCCACCTCTGGCATTTTCTTGCACAGGGAAACGTTTTTCATTATAGGATTCATCTAATTCGTATCAAGAACAGCATCTTCTTGCACAATAAATGAATATCAAGAGGATAGGAAGAATTGTATAGTTAATATCACTCAATGGGTACGCAAAACTCAGTTCATTCATAATGAAATTCAGCTTCTCCGTGAATTTCTTGATTTCAGGTATGTGACATTTATTACCAAACTTACACCAAGGTGATAAATGTCATGGAATACCTCCTATTTTCGTGTAAGCTCTCCTTTTTTCCGGAGAAGACCAGCAACGTGACGTGTCATGCATTCAACAAGTCGGAAGTCCCCTGCAGAAATATTGAGCCATGCTGCCTACATATCAGTCGATAATTACGAAAGAGTTGCTGGTGCAGGATTTCGTGCACGAACTCACTTCTCGATTCTTCTCCACCAGTCTCGAAGAGGCAGGGAGGGAGGCGGGGAGTAGTGCATTGGTCGAGGTGGGTTGTAGACTATGGCGAGGCGAACTGGATGAGGTGGGCGGTGGGCGAGGGCAGCGCGGGGCGGGGTATGGTGGGGTGGCGGTGGGGTTATGGCGGGTGACGGTTGAGTGGAGGTGGAGTGGAGCCGTGAAAGATGAGGTGAGTGAAGATGATGTGGAGCGTGAAGAAAAATGAGTGCGAGGTGAAGATGAGGTGGGGTGAAGATGAGCTGGAGGTGAAGATGAGGTGGAGGTGGAAGATGAGGTGAGAGGTGAAGATGAAGGTGGAGGTTGAAGATGAGGTGCGAGGTGAAAGATTAGGTTTGGAGGTGAAGCATGAGCGTGGAGGGAAGATGAGGTGGAGGTGGAATGGAGGATGGAGGTGGAGGTGGAGCTGAGGTGGAGGTGGAGGTGGAGGTGGACGTGAAGGTGGAGGTGAGATGGAGGTTGGAGGGAAGATGAGGTGGAGGTGAAGATGAGGTGAGGTGAGATGAGGTGGAGGTGAAGATGAGGTGGAGGTGGACGGTGGAGGTGGAGGTGGACTGCGAGGTGGAGCTGGAGGTGGAGGTGGAGGTGGGCAGGTGGAGGTGGAGGTGGCAGGTGTGGAGGTGGAGGTGGCAGGTAGCATGTGAGGGCGAGCGAAGTGGAAGGGACTGTGGGTGCGTGGGCGTAGGGCGGGGCCGAAAACCCAAAGACAGCGAGCAGGGGAGCAGGAGGAGTCCTTGTGCAGGGGAGGATGTCGCAGGACGCTAGGTCGGCCAAACTCCAGTCGCCGCTTGCGCAAGCCGCTGCCTTTCTCTGCCGCCTTCGAATGCATCCTCGGCGTGAGCGGAGAGCCATCGGAGAAAGTCCCGGCTGGTCATTCTGCCTCGCCCCATTTCAAACTCTCAGAAATATTCTTACTATCGATACTAGAGATATTCTGGCAGGTAACTGGTGCATCTAGCTTCTCCCCCAATAAGGCATGCATTTAGGATTGACAACGTCCTTCCATTTACGTCTATTAGCCTTCTCCCCGCCCCCGTCCTTCTCCTTTTCTAGTGTTCTAATATTCCTTTGTATTTGAACTGTCCTCCTTTTAGTAAATTTTAACACGCAATGAGAAAGTTACTAATAATATAACAATCAACGAAAGCAATTTTACCTACCATAGAATTTTTAAATTCATAATCTAAAAAAACGTTTTCTTGAAATCTCGCAATTCATTTCTGTTTTATTTTGAACATTATTAAATATCATTATCTCAAGGCTAATTGGCAATTAAAAATGTTATATGAATAGAATCTGAATTTTAAAAATCTAAGGTCAGTAGCAAGATTCAACACTAAAAAATGAAATCAAAATAAATGTTTCCTTCAACATTGTAGCACAGATGAGAGATGTTGGTTGGTTGGTTGGTTGGTTTGGATGGATGGATGGATGGCTGGTTGTTAGTGATTCCCGGCGTGCCACTACCACAGTGGCATATCTTATGTCTCTAATGTTCAAGTGCACTATTGCGTTTATTCTCCAGAAAAATAGTCCGTGTTCGTCCCTTTCAAGGAATCATCCCTATTCTGGAAACATTCATTTTCTTCCCACCCCAACCCACCCCTCCATTCGCAGTGCTTCTCTTCACCGGCACCGCCAACGCCCCGCCGCACCGCACAATCTGCAGAAACGCCGGCGCAGCATCCCACTCCGGCGGGGAGGGGCGAGAGAAAGCGGCGGCACGCGGCGCCATTAGCGGAGGGCGGGGGCCGGGGACGGACTACGAGAAAGCCTCGCGGACGCCTCCGCTCCTTCCGCCTCCTCCCGCGTCCGCCACTCGCCACTCCACGTCCACGCCATGCTACTCTCCACGTCCACGGTCCAACACAACACGTTGCCGCGTCCACACACACGTCACGTTCCCACACACGTCCAACGTCCACACACCAACGTCCACGTCCACATACACCGTCCACGTCCACACACACGTCCACGTCCACACACACGTCCACGTCCCACACACACGTCCACGTCCACCACACACGTTCCACGCCACACACACGTCCACGTTCCACACACACCTTCCACCTCCCACACACCACGTCCACGTCCACACCACACGTCCCGTGCCACACCACGTCACGTCCACACACACGTCCACTTCCACCACACACGTCCACGTGCCACATACACGTCCACTTCCACACACACCGTCCACGTCACACACCACGTCCACGTCCACACACAACGTCCACCGTCAACACACGTCCACGCACACGTTCCCACACACACGTCAATGCCACGCAAAACGCAACCGCCTACGCCCTTGCCACGTTCAAGCCCACGCCCATACCCACATCCACGCCCATACCCACGTCCACGCCAATAACCCACGTCCACGCTAATACCCACGTCCACGCCCATATCCACTCCATGCCCATATCACACGTCACGCCCTTATCAACGTTCACGCCCATACCACTACACGGCCCATACTCAAGTCCACGCCCATACTTCACGTCCACGCCCATACCCACGTTATGCCCTACCCACGTCCACCGCCAATACCCACGTCCACCGCCAATACCCACGTCCACGCCAATACCCACGTCCACGCCAATACCCACGGTCCATTTCCATATCCACGTCCACGCCCAATCCACGTCCACGCCCATATCCACGTCCCACGCCCATATCCACGTCCACGCCCATATCCACGTCCACGCCCATACCCACGTCCACCCACGCCACGCCACGCCACGCCACGCCATGCCATGCCACGCCACGCCTCGCCACGCTACGCCTTGCCACCCCTACGCCCACGCCAAGGTCCAGGTCCACGCCCAGTCCACGTCAACGTCCACGCCACGAGGGTGAAGGAGCCCGAAAAAGCCGTCCAACGTCTAATAAGTCGCACAAGTCATTACCTGAGTCAGTGAGGTGGGAGTAGGGGAATAGAATAGCTGAATTCGAATGCGAAGCCACGTTTGTTTTTACATTTTAATGAAGCAGAGCCGTTAATTCCTATTCAAGTTTATGTGGCTGGCGTCACTTGTAGAACGAACATTGATCGAACATTGTTGCTCTGCCTACTCCTCTAAACATTCATTCGGATTTATTTACCGAATCAACAAAAGACAAAATAAAGAGAACTTCATGTTAGAATTTTAATTAATTTTAGTTTTTAATTTATTTTTATTATTTTATTTATTTTTTTATTTTTTAACCTCAAAATTATTTTTACTTTCATATTTAATATAGAATTCAACATAAATTAAATTCTCTAGCGTACAATAACCAACATATTTTGAAGAAAAAGATTTCAAACAAAAATTAAAAATATAATCGTGATCTTCATTTAGTGTTTTGAATTGATGTAATTATATTTTTTCAAAATCATTTGAATGAATTATTTATTTTCTTTATAATATTTATGTGGTGCCATAACATTATCCTGTATTAGAAACTAATTGTTGCAAATATTATCCCATTACTTTTCTGGGAATTACTTTTCTGCGTAAAAACAACGCCAAAAGCATCACATATAAACGCACGATTTCAAACAGCATTCAACACATATGTGCGTGTTCTTTCATACGGCGTAAGGATCACGAGCATTTTCGAGAATCCACTTTTTTGACTTTTGATTTTCGGTGTGTTCTCCCATCGTGCGCTGTCCAGCCCCGGGGATAGGAGAAAAAATAATCTGGTACACCGCCCCGACTGAGCTAAAAAATCGTGGCTTCGAAGAGGAGCAGAGGAAGTTGAGGAGGAAGAGGAAGAGAAAGAGAGAGTGACTTCGTGGGGGCAGATCACACGCTCTTTGGGTCTCTTAGGCCGGAAACGGCTCGTTGGAATCAGCCGCTTCGTCAACGCAGGAAGTGAAAATTATGTGTTTCTTTGGCCGGCAGGTTGGGATTAAAAACGATCAGTTAACAAGGAAGAATGAGAGTTCCCTGCTGATAGCATGGCAGAAAAAGTTCGCAGCTGCAGACTACAAATGTGGAGAAAGCCAAATTTTGTGAAAATCTAACAAAATGATGAATCCATGAAAAGTATTTACTTGGTTCGTATCAGCAACTTACGCGATATTTTCTCTTGAATTGTATGACACCATCGACATTTCCGTACCAGCAAAATTATTCTTCGAAAAAATCATTATTACTTTATATCCTCCAAACAATTTTAAATTTGGAAATTACGAATTTAGAATGTATAACTCGCCGGAAAACTAGCAAGAAAAGACATACTTGTTGTTTGTTTAACTTATTAATAGCAATTTGGAATCACATTATAATTCTGTTTTCAATCAACTACAACTCAATTGGCTTGCCCCATAGTATTTGGTTAATTTATTGTCTGTAGGTGTCAACAGTTCTGCAATGTACTACTACCTACATCTATTATTTGATATCCGAATAGCCAAAACTTTTTACAAAACATATTACAAACCAATCAGAAAATAAATATGTTCTTTAATTCCCATTCACATGCACGAGTATAAAATGTTTAATGGGCTCTCAGTAGTTTGGAAAGAGAAAAGGACGCAAAATTGCGGCCAAAAGAACAAAAGAAACTAGTGTTTATGTGAAACTTCAATTAACTACAAAGTAAAATTTATTTTAAAATGATTAAGAAGGTGTTCATTATTTATTTATAGAATATTGTATAATATCCATTGCAGTTCCGAGAAACGTAAGTGCTTACGTCAACAACTTGGTTAATTTACAGTGTGAAAATATGTACATCTACGAAATTTATTTTTTCTCACAGAGATATTTTCATTTTCTCAAAGATTCTTGAGATTATAATCGTAATACTTTGTTCTCAAGGATTACAAGTATCTCTTGGAATGAGAAAAATGACAGCTGTTTTCCATAAACACCGATTAAAGCGTGGAAGCGATATGATTATCATCTTGCAAAAGAACATAGATATAAGTAGCATCAGAAAGTGTTATTTACCACGGTTTAGTACATTCATTTTGTAAGTTTATCTCGAATTTTCTGAACAATGCAAAGATATTTTCCCCACATTACTCCTTGTTGATGTCGGATGAATGAAGATAACACAAAAAATTTGTAACTTATGAAACATTCTGCAGCGTAATTAAATTACGAAGTTGTTACTATTGCTATTACATAATAAATCACCGTGATCACTGAAAAAAATGAACCGTTTCTTCACAACCACACATGTTAGAGGTGACTTGAAGTGCATTATTCAACAATCAACATCTCAAAATCATATTACTAAAAGAAGCTCTTCTTATTAAGTTCCCCCATGAAGATGCAATGAGATTTAAAGGTCATCATTGGTCGTCTTCACTCCTATCACATCATAATGCTCAAGATAAAAGACACCAGACAACCATGGCGGCCATGAAGCAATGCAGCAGAAAAGGTTAGGCTGACGTAATCGGGTTTATAATTGGCCATTGATGTGCCAAAATGTGTCCTGTCGTATTTCTATTCTTTTCACCACATCAATTCATTAAAACTAAGCTGTTAGTCATTAAAATTTAAAGGAATATGTTTTAGATATAACCCTAACAACAATTTTCATCATCATACTGAATCCCCATGATTATAAACATGAAAGAACTATTGGTAGACTGAATAATTTTCCGACCTCATGTACCTCGCGAGATTGTGTATCATGTTCTCAATGGCGTAGCTGAATACAATGGGTCGTTTATTTACACACTGTGTTAACTGGGCTCAAGCGAAAATGGTTCTGCACATCCATACTGCTCATTCACGATTGAATCGAACGCTGTGCTTTTAAAATTCGCTTGACCTATATAAATATATTTTAATTTTTATTTAATTATAATATTTTAATCTTTCAAAATGTTTCTAGTAATGTTCGTACATACAAACATGTTATTATGCATTTCAAGACTGCACATTCCCCAAAAGCTGATACCTGTTTCTACTATAATAGCAGAAGTCAAATTAGTTGCACTGTATCAAAATATATTTACTAATAAAACACCGTGTGTAAAACCCAGGACTGATCAGTGTTGACAATTCGAAAGGAAATCTTCCTATCAATGTAAACAAATTTGACGTAATCTCGAACTCCGAAGGCACTCGCAGCGAGCAGGATCGTTTGCTTTAGAGGCGGAGTGGTGATGGTGATGATGGTTGATGGTTGATGATGGCGATGGCGAGGGCGATTTAGGTGGCGCAGTGCAGGCGAAGCGGCGGCGGCATTGTGTAACCCGTGGCATTGTGCTCGCGCGCGGAGGTGAACGAACTGCGGGCTGCTCGCTCTTCTCCGCCTCGCCCCGCCCCGCCCCCGCCCCGCCCCGCCGCCCCGCCCCGCCCCGCCCCGCCCCACCCCGCGCCGCATCATATACATAAATATCGGAGGGAGAGGCGTCTGTAGCACGCGCGCCACGCCGCGTTCGCGTCGCCAGCCGCCATTACGCCGCGAGATTACGGACAATTGGGGCTAACTGTGCAGCCAGTGGGGCGCCTCTCCTCTCCTTGCCTCGCCTTGCCTCGCCTTGCCACGCTCGCGTCGCGCGCCGCGCCCCGCCGCCGCGCCGCCCGCGCCGCTTGCATAACCTCAACGCGCACGCGCCTCGCTGCAGGCGCTCCGAACGCAGCCGCCGTCACCGTCACCCTCGCCGTTCTCCCTCGCCGTCACCCCTCACCCTCACCCTCACCACTGCGGCCTCCTGTTCACCGTCACCATTGCCACCGCCTCCGCCACCATCGCCACCAACGACGACGCACCAGCGCGACGGAGAACAAGAACGCGCGGAGGAAATGATTAGGTGAAGAAAAGGTGCGGGGCAAAAAGGAGAGAGAAATGGCGAGAAAAAAAACATTCCGATAATGGAACAGGAACTAGGCGGGTTAGTGTTGGAATGAGGGAGAGACAGGCGTCGAAGGGAAGAATTGGGTCAGTGAAGTAAATATACCTTGCTACCAAATGAACGTTAATGGAGAGCTCTTGAACGATGGAATGCGGTGAGCAACCATTAATTGAAAGTATTGTGAAAGCGTGCTATACTCAACAGAGAAAAGATCATGAAATAAAATAAAGAAATAAAATATACTCCGGGGATTCCATAGCATACTTCTTGTTTCTTTTAAAGAATTACTTGGAATATTTATAATTCAAAAAAACGTAATTATTTTTAAGATATCTCAGTCGAGACTCCAAAGTAATACACACAATGAAAATGTGAAAATTCAAATACAAAGATGCAGAAAAACACAATAAAGAATTTTAGGAATAACATAAAAATTTAAAGAACAAGAAATGAAATAGACTCATTTGAAAATGAATAATACTACAAATTGTTTCGAGAATGACAAAATCTACTAACAACCAATCTTCAGAACACCAAACAATCACAACAATTAATCATCAATTAACAAATATTTGAATAATTAAGGGGATGAAGTTTAATAGTTACAAATACACTTAATTGCTAATCTTATTTTGTCAAAAGAGCGACGTACTGCTATTTGAACAAAATAACACTATAACACATTTTAACTGTGTTTGATTTTATTTGTTCATATGCGCTGTTCAATTTCAATTTCTCTCGAAAGCTCCTGGTAACTCGTTATATCGTTGAAGTGACATCGAAACAACTCACAACTCACTATGACTAAACATATACTGCCTACCCCACTCACCACGCTTGACAGAGCGTTGTTCTGGCATTTTGTATCGTCGTTAGGTAAAATGGTAATACCGCAATTGTCAGGAAAATACAGCGAGTAAGAAAATACACAAAAAGGAGTTGTTACTATGCGAATGCCTGGTGTTCTGTCTACAGTTAATGAGTTCGTTAAAAATAACTAATCATTCTTGAAGAAAATATAAAGGTATCCAAGGATAAATTGTAACAAATACAGTTAATACATTTTCCAAGAAACATAAAGAAAGAAAAAGAGCTCGATAATCTTGAAAATTCTATAGCACGTTGACTCGAGACGAACGAATCTTTAGAAATAGGAGAGCAAACATCACGACAGAACATGGTAACTTAAATACATAAGAACAAAGTATACATTTAATGAAATACGAAATTAGGCACGTTAACTAAGGTAATCACTTGTACAAAAATATTAATTCTTTGAGAAAACAAAAGATGTTTGTTAAATAACTTGATAATTCTGTTACCAAGAACCCGGATATCAAAACATGTGTTTGCCGATAATACGTGTAATTCTTACAAGTGCTGTAACACATCCCTACGATCTATATGCAACACATGGGAAAGCGTAAATATAATAATTAACAGATATTGAATAGAAAACACGTAAGCATTAATGGCTACGAAAACCGTCAAAAGTTTTTAGAGTAAATTTCAATTTTTGGTGTGGTTGAACGAAGATATGAACTACTGAAAAAGGTGGAAGGATTTTCGAAACTAGCTGACCACTGCCAGGAGAATAACTCCAGTGGCCGGCTTCTCTGATCGGATGTTTTCCGTGGTTTCCCCGATCAACACCAGGCGCATCCCGGAGCACTTCCGAAACAAACTGGTAACGGATCGCTCGCGATATTCCCTCCTTCCTCCTTGTTCTATCCTCACCCCTTACTTACACACACTTAACGTCACAGGCAAATGATGTTACTTTGTTTTATATAATATAATATATTATATATATATAATATAATATATATATAATATATAATATATAATAATATATAATATATATATATATATATATCGGTCGATTTTTCGTCGACTTTTGATTTCAATCCTCTTTTAACAAGTGTTCATCATTTACTACCAACGTTATTTCATAAGGGAGGAAGTATCATTGGCAATATGTTTGACTTCCGTGAGTCCTGTGGAAAAACCAACATGTTCACCTCTAAAGAATGTAATTGAAATTCCTCTTAATGTTTAATCATTAATTTCGATTTATTGGTCTGTTCACATTTATGGGGATTGTTGTGAAGTGGGGAAAAATTGGGAAGGGTTTTCAGTATTGTTTATTAACATTGGAAACGTAAAGGAATTTAACTATTTCTGTTGAAATTGTAGATTTACAAGCCTAAAAAGAAGTTTGTTAGTAGGTAGTTCATTCCTTTTTCATGATGTCTGTTTATCTAGCTCGAACAAATGGATAATGGGTGTAGAAGCATAATTTATGATAAACTGTTTGGGCGGATTGAAGGCCGAAAGAGCTAATGGGAGGCATTCCAATCGCACGACGTAATTGATCATTACAACGTCTACAGATGAAGATAGGGCCGATTCCGGATGCGCTGGCCCGGACGCGATTCGCTTCCCCTCCATCTGGGCGGGCGATGGGCGCCGGGCGCTGGGCGGGCGGCGTCCACGTCAGTCGCCCGGGGCCGCGCTTCGCTCCGCGCCGCGCCTCGACCGAATTCCTCTTTCCTCCGCGCCTCATCATCCTTTCTGCGCCGGCGCCGCCCGGCCTCTTCCGCCTCGCGCCCGCCGCGGCCTCCTTCGGCCGCCCGCCCGCCCGCCCGCCCGCCCGCCCGCCCGCCCGCCCGCCGCCCGCCCGCCCGGCCCGCCACCTGACCGGCCGACGCGGGTGCGTAATAGGATCGCTCGGTACACACACACACACACACACACACACACACACACATACACACACACACACCTTAGGTCACAATGCATGACGTTTCACACGAGGGGTTTCACAAGGACCAGAATAACTTATTTTCAATTCATGCAGGTCCGGTAAAAAAAAATTGGAATTACAATTGAATGGACGCAATACATGCTAACGCTTAATGCACGAAGCTCGTATACCCTACAGATCTGCGTTATGTTAATATCTTCAATTGTTTGATTCAAATGTTTATTCCTCTACAAACATGTAAATTACTTGTATATCCGTACACGTACGTATGGCATTTACTGCCATATTGCAAATAATTCTCAATTACATACACCACACACAGTCGACATTGTGAACTGCGTCAAATACCCTCAGCCTCATCAGGAGGCAATGTTCGCATCTCAAGTCTCATTTCTGCGACAATGTTTTCACTTGACCGAAAGTGTAACCCAAGTAATCAGCCGGGTAAGTCATTATGACTACATGTCGATTGTAAACGAGCACTTAAATGTAAGCAATTGAAATGTTATTAGAGAAATAGAGTCCCTTGAAACGAGCTAGGAAGCATTGTATTGTATTGTGTGTGTCACATCTCACTGCCCCGCAGATATTCATTCAATATTGTCATACATACTCGTACTGACATACTTTTTAAATTTTTATTAATAGATTGACTCAATTGCCTCAAGGTCTAAGATCATTACTCCCGTGCGTATAGTGCATGTTTCATCGTGAGGGAGGCTTTCCCCGATGAATTGTGAGATACAGCGCTGACGTGCGAGATTTCGTCCAACTAGGTATCTCCCACCACCACGGCACCGCGCCAGCCGGGATAAACTCTAAGCTCCCGACTGGTCTCCCGATGGTATGGTAGTGCAGTAATTTGCAAACTGTTTCGCGCATATGTAGCTTTCGTTTACAATTACAAATTCTAAATAAAGTATTTGAAGTCATTCCAAATTAATCTAATCACACCTCATTT
The DNA here is from genome assembly GCA_017312745.1 of Gryllus bimaculatus. Lineage (NCBI taxonomy): Eukaryota > Metazoa > Arthropoda > Insecta > Orthoptera > Gryllidae > Gryllus > Gryllus bimaculatus. The sequence goes on along the minus strand of BOPP01000224.1, from coordinate 267,640 downwards.
ACGAACCACTATTCAAATCTTGTGTTACTACTTATTATTGAAGTAAGCAACGTTCCTACATCATCTCCTGAAGATTATTTGCGAATCGTAAGAAAATTTGATCCGACTTATGAAGATTTATTCCGTACCGAAAAGCGATTTTTGTATCTTTGGTGCCAACTACCATCAAACAGCAGCAGGTATACTTCACCACCGATGTAGATAGCCTAGTAGGAAATCATTATTCTGAAATCTCAAAACGTAAATCGAATACGCCATCACATTGGTTACACAAAATGGTTTCAAGTATTTGAAATATCAGTTTGAGTTTGCGGTATCTAGTAGATGAAAGGGAAAGAAGTGAACACTTAATTTTTTGTATCATTGATAATGTCTGATACATTTACAGAACTGATGTTTGTTAAAAGAATGTCCTTTACATTTTACTACTCCAAAACATTCTGTATATCTTTGAAAGAATGATATAACTTTATACAAACACTCATTCAAAAGTAACTCACTGTTTGCAACTTCAGTCGAAATGTGACACAATTTTACTTAGAAACGCAAAATTTTTAATAAAAGTAAACAATATAAATAATATGTTTATTTATGTAATTACGAAATATTGCTTATACTTGTTGAAAGTATATAACCCACATTTTTGACAATGGTCATATTATTTGGACTGCTTTTCCATTGACAATATTCAGAAAAAAATCTAATTAAAAATGACAATATGTGAAAAAGAGGTTACATTTGTTTCTGGTATTACAAAATAGAGCCGACTACACGTTAGCGAGTGCGTCAGAATAATATTTGAAATTTTCGTTTCAAATGGGACGTCAACATCATTTATGAAACTGTAAGTATTAAAATATAGTAATTAATTACAATTGAAACATGCAATTATTTAAAATTGCAAAAGTTCTAAAAAGTAAGGAATACAAAATTTATCTTAGTGACGGAATATTTTTATCACAGAAAAACCGTTTTAATGCGATTATATCTCTCTACAATAAACAATATTTGTATAATAACAATGTACTTTCTTAGTGCAAATCTTTTCATCATCATTCTCTCCTAACGCAGACTGTTTCTCCTACATGTCATCAAGAATTCATCTCCTTTTCTATTTCTTCCACAAGTAAATGCAGGTAGTCGCTTTATTTGACACAGAACATGCCTCAGGATCGTAGGATCAAAATCTTTTAACACTAGCGCAATTTACCCTGCAGATTCATCTGTGTGATCTGGAATGTGCGTGTCGAGCATTGCACCGTCTAGCCTAACCAGTGAGAAAGATGAGCATTCAACATCAAAGCCTCAAATTCTTAACAGGAAATGGATATCGCATGGCACGAGTCCGCATTTAAAAAACAAACCTCTTCGGGCAGCACTTTCCACAGAAGCTAATAGGCCGTTTCCATGGATTCCTTCGTCCATTTCAGTCTAATGACTTAGCAGCATTCTAACTAGCAGGCCATCTCTTTCTATCCACTACATTCCTATACTAAGAGAATTCATCTTATTGGTGGACTGCCTTAATTTGAAAATAACAATAACAAATAATCAGTTTCTCCTGCGAAGTCGAGTATTAAATATTGTAGATTTAAATGTTTAAAATGTCTGAATGAGAAGTTCACTTCATTCTTCACTCTTAGATATAAATAGCATCCGAATGGGCAATTTAAATCAAGTGTGTATGAACATGGCGCTTAAATTGCCAAATTCTTGGGATAGCTTTGTCGGCCTTTTTATCATAAGCAACATGCATGCTGAGAATTGAGTTCTAACTGGAAATGGTCAACATCCCACATGGACATGACCATGGTGCATGTCGGCATTTAGAAGACAAACCGCCACGAGCAGCGCTTTCGACAAATGCTTTAATAGGTCGTTTCCGAGTTTTCCTTCCTTATTTCCGAGCGAAGAGCTGACTAGCGGGACACGCATCCTTTCATGGCTATCTTCGTACATTTCTTTATTACATAAACATCCCTGTACACGCTCATTTAGACTGCTCAGAGTGGAGAACTATCCCTGTAGCCCAGGAAGATTAACTTTGAAAAATACATTGTAACGTTGAAAAAAAATTCATGAATCCAAACGTGTTCATGGATCCATTAATTTCCCTGAATAACATACCAAAAGTCTCCTACTCTCTCAGAGTTGTTTGTGCATGATAATTATGAGTCATTTTTGGTCCTTATGAGAACGTGCCTCCGTCGTAGGAAGTATTGGAAATGTTATTGTAGATGATTAGTAGAATTAATTATCAAACATTTTAGTTTTTAAAATAATTGGTACTTATAAGGTCTTGGACAAACAGTCATGAGATTACAGATGATGTCTGGCATTTTATTTAGGGTAAAATGTTGTTCAGAGAAGAAAATATTCTCCTCTACAATATTTTCTTCAATATTTTGAGCTAAAAATGACAAAAGCTTATCCGACAGGCCCCGACCTTCTTACAGAGGTTTTATCATAGACACGTTTCACCTGATTTTAATGCATACATCATCTTTTTGGCTTTCAATACCTTATACTTGGCCTGAGCCTCGCCATTAATAAAGACATTATTATTATTATTATTATTATTATTATTATTATTATTATTATTATTATTATTATTACACTTAAATTGAAAGACCTGATATCCTTTTCTTTACAAAATGTATAGAAAATTTGAAATGGAAAAATTTCATTTTTCTAACTTTGTTAATTAAATAATAAATAGTTTATAATTAAAAGACGAAAAACGACAAAATGGTCATGAAACATGTTGGACTTGCATGTCAACAGTCTTTCATAATATCATTAACATCCAGAATTTAATTAGGAAATAATATTTTAAAACTTTATTTCTGAGATTTCAATTGTAAAAACATGGACAATAATAACTGTAAACCCAACTACAAGAAAACCCTTGTAGAATTTACTCTATATTTAGCGGTTAAAATAAATATCATCAGTGTATCTTCAGAAATTTCTCGGTTTGTTACCGTTCCTCGAAACAAAGATTTGACTACGTAATACATTGAGGGATGTTTTGCCGAATACATCACCAGCTTTCTTCCAGACGTCTTCACTGCAATTTAATAGGAATATTAACAAATACGCATTCACATTTCCTCAAAGATAATTCCACTGTTGTTGGGTTTTTTTGCTCAGAGTAAACATTCCGCCTTAAACCCGCAGTAAACCACTTCATCCCATCCACAACTATGCGCAGCCGCTTTAACATCAGCGTCGAGGAAGAGGCGTCAACGCCAAAGCCACGACTTCCCGTCAGGTTCGCAACAGGAAACGGGCAACATCCCAACATCCCAACCAGGCACGTGCGTGGAACTATCCGGCATTTGGAAGGCAAAGCACCGCGCGCCGCACTTTCGACGCACAGCGCTCCGTCCGCTCCCTCCGCCGGCTTCTTCGCCCCCGCTGCCGCTGCCGCTGCCACTGCCGGTTGCATTCTTTCGAATGCGCCCGCGCAGCGCTCAGTCTCCATTGTGTGCGCCGTTGCCTCACGATTTCAGAAACGCAGCGGAGGCACAAAGAGGAGCAGGTGAAATACCGGAAGGAGACCTCTTCCGAAAGAATCGCGCGGAAGCGTCGGGAGGGGGCGGGGAGAGAAGGGGCGAGGACCGCGAGAACTCGTCGCGGGAAATGTTCTCTTTGTAGACGAGCGCCAGCCGCTGAGTGCGAGCGCTGTTCTTACTAGACTATCGCCTGGAGAAAGTGAGCGCATTGCGAACAATAGGCATTAAGCGTAATGTAGTCACTGTTTTCTGACAGTTGGCTCCCACGTTAGGATTCGGCAGCTGTTTGCTTGGTGCTTTCGTTTGCGCACCTCGGCGCAGATCACAAAGTCAACTGCGTCTCTCGAGGGGGTCTTTGCTTTTTCGTGTGTACGCTGCATCAGTAAACAGAGTTTACCAGTCGTGCGGAGTAGAAAATTTAATGCAAGAACCATTTAATGTCCATCACTTTCAACGGAATATTTTATGAAAGAACCATAATGTATCCTGTATATTACACCTATAAAGGCTTGGAACATTGATATTTTGGCATCTAGAATATGAAACAAACTTCAGAACTCAAGGTCTTGTTGAATTAAATAATTAGAAGATTACATTTAGAAGATTATTTCACACCTACGAATATTTAACAGTATTTTTTGAATCTCAAGTACTGTTAATGCACATCGACCGGTGACACCACAGACGGGATCTTAATTCCACACAAATGGAGCGCGTAGCGCGCTTGCGATTGACAGAGTCAAAAAATTACAAGACTGCACTCTTGGTATTTCATTCAACGTGTTACCTGGCACCAACTTAAGAATTTTGGACCCAATGAGAAAATTGTGTCAAATTGCTCAATTAGCTTGAAAACATCGCTTCAGTAAATTCAATAATTTCTGACTCGTAAATGTAATAATACAGCATCCAAGAAAATAAAGTCAGTGAAGTAGGATCTATAATTCAAATAATGTACATTGAATGTTGTACAATTTGTTTGGTTATGTGTACAGTTTTATTTAATAAACAATTTTTAGTTATACCAAAGTCTCAGTTTACTTCCTCGTATAAGAAGTACAAAGAAATTTACATAAAACTGCGAAAAATCAATTTCGAGATTTTCACGGAAATACAGGTTTTGATGTTCCCTGATGCCAAAAAAATCTGTCCGTTCGTCTGTCTTCTTCTTTTTTGCCTTATAGTGAAGATTTATAATGTAACGAATTTATTTATTGGATGACTTTCATTGCTATAGAAAGTTAGAAAAAAGTTGAACTTTTGAGGAAGATCTACAATTCGATGCTCTCCCCTTACCGGTTACCCCATTGTCAAATTTTGAAAAGAGAGAGAATTAAATAAATTTAATATATCTTCTCAGTTTTTTCTAAGAATACACAACTATTTCGAATTCTTCTTCTTAATATTATTATTATTATTATTATTATTATTATTATTATTATTATTATAATTATAATGGTTATTATTATTATTGAAAATCACATTTCTTCGAGAACTGTTCGCCGCTGGTTAACCCAAATTTCCACCAGAAATGTAGAAAAGGTGTTTGACGTGGAATTATACTGTAATACCTGGAAGATTTATCTTACAGATTTGAGTGGTTAAAATTCTACGAATGCTATTGGTTAAATTTTGTTTTATCACATGACTTGCTTTAACCGCTATTTGCAACGTTCTCAAGAGCACTTTAAATAAACGTAAACCCTACACATTGCCATGGGACGAATTTAATGGATTCTGTTACTCCCTTTTCGAAATTATGTATTATAGGTCGTTTTTACTCTGTGCTCCGCTCCCACTCAGCTCTGAAGCACGCTTTCGCCGGCGCAGCGGCAAGGCGAAGGCGCAGAGATCGACGCAACCATTCTTTTCCCGAGACCTCCGGAGACTGCGTTTGCTTCTATTCTTGCATTGACAGAAGGCTCAGCTGTTGTAACTGATAAGAGACGATATGTGCAAATATGGCGCACATACGATTCTGGAGCAGAGTTTTCAACATTATCTCATTCAAAAAATGCACTCACTGTTACTTTGCATGTTTTATATTGTTTTCTTCTTGCTGAATGATGCAATTGTATTCAGTTTTACAATTCAATAGCTTTGAATTGAATTGTTGTTTGCATTGTGTTCTTTATATTATTTCCTTAGCAAGAATACTTCAACTTACACACAATGTAATTGAAATGAATAATGTTTCATAGGAAGGTGAACAATTGTGAGTACTAATTGTTAGTAATTTTCAAACAACACGTCAGATAATACGCTAATTTTTAATACGTTATGTCTCACCGACCAGACCCTTGTGACATCACTTGTGTCAAAACTTCCAAAAAGTTCCAAACAGGGAAACTAAATATTTTATTTCCCCCGTCATCTAGAATAATGGCACAAACCACATTATTATAATAACCGTTTCTAAGATAGTTACTGTGGCGAACTATAATTGGTCCATCCCTCCATACTCGTGCTAGATATGGAGAGACGAAAAAACAAAAAAAGAAGAAAGGAAAAATAATGTAAGAAAAAGACGAAAGGAGCAAATAGGAAGAAAAAATAAAAGGAACAAGGATGAAGGAAGAAGACAAAAGGAAGAAGACAAAACAAGAAGAATAGAAGACGAAAGAACAAGAAGAATGTGAGACAAAATGAAGAAAAAGAAGAATAGTTGGTACAAAGGTCGAATTTTTTAGGTGAAAATTGTATTTCGACGAAAGAAAAGCGACGATATTTGCTAAACACAGGAGACATAGTGTGTTCACTCGTCTGCGCAAGCACTCGTGTTTACACACGGGCGCGCACGTGCGCACATACCGACTCGCTCACGGACAAGCGCTCATGAACCGTTCTGCGTCTGTGCATCGTATTTTGGAGTTGTTTAAATTCGTTAAAAGGCGTTGTGTGTAATTTCATCCTTTCGTGAACGCGAGAGAGGCAGCTCTGGTGTAACTAATTGCACGATACATGATAATTTGTTCTTACAATCTTCAAGAAATTATTTGCAATTTCAGAGACATGTAGCAAGATTGTAGCATGTCTTGTTGAGTGTTCCAATGGTGCTATTTCTATCATAGCAAATTTTTCAAGAAACGAAAAGTGAAGTAAATATATGTACATAAATATACACACTTTGTGAAGAGAATCACGAAGTAATAAGTGTGTTTTTCCTGGAAATCAATAGAATTGAACGTGACTTTTGATGTTATTCATGTTCGTCAATCGGATGAATATATTTTGTGTAGAAGTGCAAATTCCTTCGATTGAGCACTCAACAGATTCACAAAGTAGATTCAAAAACGGGTCATCAATAATCTTTTCTTGTTACTAATGCCAATACGTCTGAAAGCGTTTACGAAGCAAAAAGTGAAAGTACTCACGAAAGCATAGTAATCGGTTATTCTCAAAATATGTATTCAACACCAATTTGGTGTTAATCTTGAAACTTTTGCGACTAAAAATGCAAATGTTCATCAATAATTATCAAATATGTTTATAAACTGTCAACAGCTCTAATTTCACTACTTTCTTGCTCTCTCATTTTTCTTTTCAATATTCAAATTCAAATTGCTACTTCATTTTCTTCAAATTCAAAACCTTATCTCAGCCGTCTCCTGACACAGGGTACAAATGCATTTCATGATTTTTTCTTAAAGGCCAAGTAGGACTGAAACCATCTTTAAATCATTACATATTTGCTAATTAAATTAATAGTAATTGATGATATTTAAAATATAATTAGATTGCGGAACGTATCTTAAATTTACTGCAGGGCCCTCATGACTAGATGGACAAACAATTCCGATGTGGAGTAACGGTTTTGAGGCTCAGAAGCGAAAAAAAGTCTTCATTCTTCGGTAGACTGTCGTTAATTTTTAATTCTACTTGTAGTTTTTATAGAACAAAACAGCATCCTTCACATCAAAATATTCTTCTAAAGACTTCTGGCGATCTCTCTTTGTGGATACTCTCTATATTTTCGGTAAGATATTTTAAGTTGGGAAACAAAAAGTTCTGATATATCCTATCAAAGTCCTCAATCTTTCACAAGATGATACAACTCACTTTTAATTACGTCGTATAGATGAGGTGGGTTGGAATGCAAAAGAGTGTGTAAAATGGAATTCGGACATGAACAGTGGTAGAATAAAGTAATGACATTCCTGAAATTAACTTCAGCTGATCGTTAACAAGATTAACTCAAGTTAATTAATAAATAAAGATATTGGTAAAAAAATAATTCCTATAGCCACTTCAATTGTTTGATACATACTTTTCAGAATGCTATATACACTATACACGTTGAATGTAATATATTTTCTTCTAGTTGAATTCATTACTAATTGTTATATAATTCTAAATAATTATCTAGTGTATATAATTCGTGGTTTGTTCGTATTTTATGCGCCGCCGTACTGTTCATTTGATGGCCATGAAACTTCGTCAACTTATTGCTTGCACTTGCGCAAAGATTATATAGTACAGCGGAAATCTGCTGTGTCGCACATAGATGCAAATTATAGGGCGTCGATTATCATTCATGAGTTTATGACTCAAGCGCTCCTGAATAGAAGCTCGACGCAACCCGCCGCCCTCTCAAGTATTAAGAGGTCTTCGCTGCATATTCTGGCCCAACGATTGTGAAATATCGACAGGAATGATTTCTTCAACGTTATCTCGGTCATGTAAATCCAATTTCTCCAAGATAGCGTCGTAGCAAGTGTATGCCAAAAACATGAGGGAGAACTTTTTAACAATAGGATGCTTGATAACCATGCCAGGTTAAACCAGGACATATTAAATCTATACTTGCCAGAAAATCATTCATCCATTAAAGTTTTTGCAGAGCGTAGCGTAAAACATGATTAACAATCACGTGAAAAGTAGCGTGTGTAAGTGGTACATTGCAATAGAGAAGCATTACTAGTATTAATAATAATAATAATAATAATAATAATAATAATAATAATAATAATAGTATTATAATAGTGCAATAATAATAATTTGAATTTATTAATACCCAATAAGAATATATTAATATCCAATTACTACATACGTAACTACAATTTATAATTACTCGTACTACGTCGAAATATGGTTTGAAGTTGTTGGATAGAGGAAGAAAAAAAATCCGATTTGATGAATCATCACAAGTTTCGTGGCTAATGGAAGTTTATTATGGAACAGTTTCCAAATGTGTGAAGAATCAAACTTTAGGGGAACCAAAATAGCAGAATTTACGAATCGTCAGTCCCAGCTCAGACTACTATTTGTGTTACTGTATCTGTCGGCGCGGTCGTGGGAACATCTCACAAAGTGCGCTTCGGTATTCCCTTTCTCTTCTTTGGGCTTCTCCTAGTGTAAATAAAAAAATGAAGTGGAAAAATTGACAATATCAATACCGTAACTTGAAAGGCGATTATTTGAGTAAATTCGCCAAGTAATCTGGAAAAAGATTACAAATTGATCACAAGAAAAGCGGCGAAAGCTAGAGTATCGCGTACGTGGTTTAATTGATGACAACCATCCAACGTACAGATTATAAATTGGCAGAGTGGCGGTGTAATTTTTTTCTGTCGCACTGACGCAGTGTAATACCGCGTTGAGCAAGTTGAGATGGGGGACATCATCGCGACGACCGAAGGAAGAAGTCGCCTCAGCATTGGACGTTCCTTCGCCCGGAATTCATCCGCGAACGTCCTGAAGGCACGAAGCGAGCCACGAGCACTTAAATTGATTTGTATAAGGAAGAACCATAATTGAAATAATACGTAACAGAAAATGAGCTCGATAGGAAAGGTTAATTACTGAATTATGAAGAAACATTTTATTTATTACTTGAAAACGACGATGATGAATTGTAGTTAATTGCAATAAATCAAGAAATTACTTAGGTAAAGAGAATTTCGAGAAATCGCCGATATGTACGGACATTTCGTCTGCAAGGTTTCGTTGTATGTCGATGATCACGAGTAACAATATATTAAATGGGAAAGTTAATAAAATTTTAGTTTCTTGTAAGCGCTTACCCAGTAGAGAGAATGTTATGTAATGCAGCGCAAAAAATGGCGAATTTTCGGCAGAAAACTCTTACAGGGCTCTGGTAACGAAAAAGTGAAGAAATACAGTTGTTCAATTTAGAAATTTCTCTAACACGTGTTGTAGCCAGCATCTATGTTTTGCTGGTCGTCATACCGAAATATCAAATGACCTCAAAACGTCTGTCTGTAAACAATGTTAGCGTCTAAAACGTTCTGCCTATTTTCTCCAAAATTGATATTTCCCAATTGATCTGGCGGCCTATTGAATTGGAAACCGATATTTTTATTTTGCAGGATACTTTACATGAAACCCCAGTGACCTTTTCCAAGTTTTCAGATTAACGTCTCCATCGATTTTGATTGAATTTTGCAGTTAGATAGTGAAAAGGACAGTTAAGAGTGGCGCAGGTCTCATTTCTATTAACACGCCTGATTATTCGAGAATTTCAAAAGTTCAAATGTTTTCGACGTCTTCCTACAACTACAATTTTGAAGATAGAGATTTTCCCCTTAATGTAATCTGACCCTTAAAGATAAGCCTTGAAATAAGGTCATGTAGAATTTTACAAAAGGTGTAGTACTTTTCGCGTAATTTTGTGAGAAAATTCGGGCGACAAAGTACGTGCTGTTTTAGTTCCGCTAGTTTCATTATAAAATAGAGTCGTGAGCAGAGCAGGGCAACAGAACTATATAAATGCGAACACAAATATTAGTATTGACAGCAAGGTATTGCAAACACATGGAATGGCTTTCCCAATGTGGAGCCTATTAAATAAATACATATTGATAGAAGCATTTCACTATAAATCCAAAAAGAATCGTTTCGATAATAATATATGAATTAGTTATATTTTATCACAATAACGCAAACTTTTTACATAAAAATGGCTTTCTTTTGAGCAGTGAGCACTTTTGGCGTAAATTTTATACTTTCCACTTTATCAGTGAGCAAACAAGCATTAATTTTTCTGGTAACTAATTCCCCAACCCGGCGTGCGCACGCAACGACAGCGTGGGCGGCGTCCAGTTGTTTGGAGGGAGGCAGTCTTTGGGAGGTGCAGAGCTCTCGAAAGTAAACAGCGCTGTGCGCGCAATTTACAACAGCGCTGTGCAACGATCACCCAACCGTCGCGAAGCAACCGCCCAGAAGAAATTCCAAATCTTCTTTCCCTACGCCGCTCTTTCCTACGCCCACCGCCCCGCATACGCGTTCTCACCAGCGCCTTGGCATGGGGTAGGCGGCGTGGGAGCGGGACGGTTGGGCGCCAGGGCGCGAATTAGGCGGGCTTTGGGTCAGGTTGTGCGCGGGTGGGCGGGCGAGAGGCAGGGCGACGCATGAACGGCGGGTGGCGGACGGGCAGGCGAGAACGGGAGTGGGAGTAGGAGCGAATGTGGGCGGGGGCGGGCGGGCGTGAACAGAGAGGGAGTACGGGCGTGGGCGGGGGGCGGGCGCACGCGCCAACTAGTCCATGCGACAGCGCAGAGTGTGTCCGTCGCTGCGCGCGCTTTTCCCCGCGTGCGCACGCGAGCGCGTGAACGCCGACGCCTCCCGCGCACGCCCACCGCACACACGTTTCACTTTTCATGCCCTCGTTTTTTTTCGACTCCAAATTTGCCATTACCCGCGAGTCTTCATTGCAATCCCCAATCGCCCATCATGGGCCACGAGATACGTGCATCCGACCGGGGCTTAGTCATGAGTATCGCGGTAGGTGCTCCTTACTTTTCTATTCATCAGTATTAAATGCTGATTCTATATTTATATTATTTACATTTATATTATTTGCATTTATATTTTACGTTCAGAAACTTCCTCGGAATCATACATGTGACTAAATCGACAAACTTCTGCAGTTGAATGCATCACACCTTCTTCAGTTGCAGTTCAGCCGGAGATTCATGCAGAAACTTAGAAATTTCACCAGTGGCACTTACAATTATTGGTACAATCGTCACCATTTTCACGTCGCTCCACATTTCCTTTGACTCATTTGCCGGAGGATGATATTTTAGAAATGTTTCACTTCATTTCTTCTGAATGTTGTGAGCTAACGGGACAGCGAAATCCATCAGATACACTTTGTTTTTCTTGTCATGCCATACAAAGTTGGTTTTATTTGATGATACAGACCTTCTTTTTATTAGATACAGGATTTACACGCAAATGCACGTTTTTAATTACGCATCGAAGAGTTTTCAAACTTTGTAGATATATTTTTCATGGCATACTCATTTTAAAAATTAATACTTTTCCGTGAATGTTTGCATGTTTTCGTAGTGTTGAGAATAAAGTAATGCATACTGCATGTTTGGCAATTTTTTAACTCTTATTTTGAAATATATTTTGCATATTAGACATTCATTTAAATATATTTTTGCATAATTCGTAAACATTAAAATGTACACATATTATGTATAAACAGAATATTATTCTTAGTTCCGGACAGTACGGAGTTGCCGTTGCTTATTGTCATACCAGAAATTTTAGTCCTCCAGTACACGTACAATTATTTGTGAAGAGTGTACATGCGCTGTGAGCCACACTCGTGAAATCAATCAATACCAAGCGATTTAGCAACAAAAGATAATGAAGATATAGCAAGCCGTAACTCAATATATTTTGATGACAATGGCAGAGAAAATAATGAAGAGCAGTCTCAGTCCGCTTGCATGCAAAAAATAAACGAATTTCAAAAAAATGTAAAAAATTGACAAAGTATATAAAATCAAATATTGTAGCAATGCAGAATTAGGGTACTGCTCCGGCATTCGCCTGGTGCTGATCAGGGAAACCATGGAAACTATCAGAGCAGCTGACCACTAGAATTCACCTCCAGGCAGCATGTGAATTCGTCCTAGCTATTTAGCAAGAGACGAAAATCCTGCTACCGTGTCCTGGTCCTGCCTTCGTCCACCCTGTCAGAGGCACCCCAGTGACATCATTGACGCCGTGGACTGTCTCAGCCGGGGGGAGAGACTAAGTGAGCCCTGTGATCCCCAATACGGTAGCTATAGTGAACTGTAGATATGGTAATGCCATCAAAAAATTTCCACGGAGAGTTCGAAATTCGTGTGGATTTTCTATATCTAATAGGAAGTATTCTCTGAATTTCTTGAAGTAGCGCGTTGATTGCACAGAACTCTAATTTATTTTTCAGGTTTTATACTTCTTTAACATACAATGTAGGCTTTCACGGCCGGTTTCCATATCAAAATCAATTGTTTCCGGGTCTGAAGGCCGTGGTCCAATGGAGACACCCCAATGTTGTGTCCAAGTCTCCATTGGACACAACATCCCCAGTGTCCAAGTCTCCATTGGACCACGGCCTTCAAGCCCGGAAACAATTGATTTTTTATACTTCTTTACTGTATTTCTAAATCATATCTCCTGAAAAATTATTCAAAAGTGCACTGTACAAGGATCCGAACATGATAAGTTGTTTTTTACAAGTGAACATACAAATCCAAGAAAACAGCATTATTCAACATTATAGTAGGTGCCGATGTCATATATTTTAAGAAAGTGAATTAAATGTGGAATTCATGTAGCTAGACTCCCTTTGCTAGACCGTGCCTCTCACTTTTTGTCTGACCGTTGGCTCCTACGCGGAATTGTGAAGAACAGTAATAACATTGTGGTGTCAATCTCCCCCAGATAACAAGCGTGCATGCTTTTAGTAATTTTAACTCGCTTTACAGGGACGAATCGCTGTATTGAAATAAGTGTTGTGGCGCGGTGTACTAAGCAAAACTGCATAATGACCTCGACTTAACTTTGTAGAAACTTATAAGGCGTGTTGCATTAGAACAATTTTTTTTTTTTGTAAAGATGAAATAGAAAGTGAAGTAATCGTCTCTTTAGTTGTCTGTCGAAAAATCGACTCTGGTCAAATTCCTAGATTTTGCAGATTTTCTTAATCGTTCTTGTGTATTGGTTTCTGTCGAATACATTACGATAATATTTGATTATATCGTTTCAACATTTCTCCATAAGTAAATTTCTCAACGTTTTGTAGCGGAATTTCTATTGTTTGCATTTTATCTAAATGTGAAATACAATGATCTCAGTGTTTCATTTCAAAAGTCCCTTTATTGTCAGAAATAGTTTCTAAAACCGCTGTTCTCTACGAGGTCGCGAATCAATTTTAGGAAGGCCCTGAAAGCGTCCCCGGGTGAGGTTTTGTGCTTTTTGTCATTCTTGACACTGGTTGCTACGCCCCGTCAAGTCATTTAACTTAGTTCCTCTGATATTTGTTTTGTCATTTATACAAACAGCTATTTCCGAATCCAACATCGTGTAAGATAAGGTCCACTGTTCCCAGAAATGGCATGTACGTGCACCATTTTTTTTGTATTTCCTTCCTCTGTTAAGGTAGCAGGGGACGCTGTCTTTTCTCTTTCGACTTGTCTTCCCCTCTCGGTAGGATTTTAATATAGTTTGTCATGTCCTCATTTATTTACTTTTACAAAATAATATCCTTCGTAATAAATCTGTATTTCACTAATGGATTTAGTTGAACATGATAGTGTCTTTTTAAATAGTCTCCAGTAGCTTTTTCCTAGACATCATCTTTGTGATTACTCAGGCGTGCGCCGCGACTTAGACTTCTTGCATAAGCGCGCAAGAGCGATTTCCACATCGCTAAAGACGTGAACTGCACCCCGCGGAAAGGAAACAATCATACCGCCAGATATCGTTCCAATAGCACCACGTTTTATAGCGATCAGGTCTATTTTTGATTGTTATTGGTTATTGAAAGGTTCTGTCCAAAAATCTTTATCAGCAGTGTATCCGCAAGCCAATCATTTGCCCAAAAAATAAGTTGAAAGTGTACGCTTCCGCACCCACCGTATTTACTTGGCTGTCCGAGAGATACCGCGGCGAAGCGAAACGCTCGCTGCCGTGAAAACCGTGTCCTAGTGCAGACAAAGGTTGTAGAATGACGGTACCTACGACGCGGCGTCTCCCAGACAGCCAAGTAGATACTAAACAAGTTCCAATATTGCTGCAGTATCTCAAACTTTACAGTGCAATTCGCGCCTCGATAGGTAAGTTGTTTAACTTACTAGTATCTGAACTCCCAACAAGAGGTTTCGATCCATGCTGAGCTGCCTAATTTTTCGAAGAGCGGAAACTTTCATAGTGGCCATGTCATGCCTGTGGCAAGTAAAAGAATCTTTGTAGGTGACCCGCAAAATTAAATCCGTCCATCAATATCCTGTCCTCCCAACCAGAAAGCTTGGATATAGTTAACTGAGATAGACATATAGCAGAAAAATGAGAGTCGCATCTAGGTGTCAAGGGGACGCCCATGGAGCTCCCTCTCGAAGAAGATTCCCAAGACTCGCACCGGAGGTAAGCTCCAAAAGGAGACTGGGACGAATACTCGGGTACAGAACCACCAGCTGTAATTGTTTCCGCTTAAAGTAACTTGTACTATAAATAAGTTAATAAATGCATACGGTATGATCTCTGAGACGCAGTAAATTATGTTTGTGCTCAGTACAATACACGTTTTCTACAGGAGGTGTAGCATTTGCCGCCTCTACCGACATTAAACTGTACTTCGTGCTGAATAGCAGCAGTAAGATATAAAAAGTACATATTGAAAGGTCCATTTCCAAGGCTTGTCAGGCATCGTTAATTTCAATGCCAACAATTATGTGTCGTTCATGAATGCTGTATTATAGATAAAGGACTCAGATATTATTTCTGATGGATGCGAATTTTCTACTTCAAACAAATATATTTTTATGGCAAATGAAATACAATTCAACCATTACTTTTACGACAGCAAAAAAGTAGTTAGAATAAACTATGCAACTCTGGAAGAGAATTTTAGAAGCAAGCTGGTTATATCAGTTGTTCCTATATTGTAGTTTCTTCCTATCAATCCTAGACGACTACCAGGACAAAAACAGAGGATTGCAGTCAGGGCATGATCCTTTTTTCGCTGACGTTAGGAATGGATTTGGACTTATCCTCACACCGTACGGTCCCATGATCTAGATAGATTCAGTGTAAAGCGTGTTCACGAATGGATGCCAGATCGAAGATCGCCTTCAACTATATTGACATAGGAAAGAAGAAAAAGGAATGAAGTCGAGTCTACAAGACCTACTTTGCACAGAAGTAAAAGCTTCATAAAAATTTCATAATAATTTGCCTCTCGAAGAATCTTTTAGAAACCTTCCAACGTACTTTAACTAAGTGGCTGAAAGTAATAGCGTAGATAAACATACAACAGCAGATGCCAGAGAGAAGATAGAACTAATGGCTGGGAGGGCACAATGAAGCTTCTCGTGGCGAGGATGTCGTGAAAACAATCCCATGTCTGTGTTACAGTGATTGTTAGACAGAACCACTTTTATTTTTAACAGAAATTCTGAGATACTAGGTCCTCGAGGCAAGGTTATACTGATAATTCGTAAAAACAACTCTCAATCGCTTAGAAAAAAGTTTCTATAACTTTACATTAGGAAACCCTTCCTATACAGAGACCAGTGTGGTGGCATCCACTTAATGGGTCGGGTATGAACTTATACCCGTAAAAGGAATTAATGATTTAATTTCGACAGTTAAGGCAACTGCAAACCACCACGCATGTGTTCAAGGATAATACAAAAAGACTTCATTTGTTTCTTGAGAACTTTTTTATGAAAGCTTCAAACATTCTTTGGCTAAGTAGCTACAGCAATAGCGTTCCCTGAAATGCAACAGTAGAGGACAGAAAGAAGATGAAATAATGAATGAGGGTTACGATAAAGGTACTAATGGCGCTGAGGTCGTGAATATAAATTCTGTCTGAGTTGTAGGGATTTTTGGAAACAAAATCTCTCATTTCACAATGACATTGGAAGTAGACTAGCCTGAAACTCGGCACTAATATACACAGATACCATAATTATATTATTGTATTATTTATAATAATAATATTAATATTATGTGGTCGGCCCCGTGGCGCAGACGGTTGCGGCAGCCGTCGTCTGTGCCGAGGAGGCTGCAGGTTCGAGTCCTGCGTAGACATGGTCGTATTTGTGATTGTCCCTTCACCTATCATCTCATATTTCACACTTCAAGGCGTAACAACCTTGTTGAAATCCAAGGATATAGCTGAAAAGCTGATCCTGGAAGAATTACACACGTTAATCGTGTAGCGTGGTCAGTAATGGCCTATACACCAATAATAATAATAATAATAATAATAATAATAATAATAATAATAATAATAATAATAATAATAATAAAAATAATATTAATACATTAATATTAATATTATTACAGAAATTTTAGGTATTAGTACAGACGAAAACCACTTGTTTTCCGAGTTGCCAAAAAAACACTATGTTTTTCGTTCTCTTTGCAGCAAGTTTGTATACATTTTTATAGAAAACGTTCTCTTCAGGTCAGGCAAGTGTGGTAGCAACCGCTCTGTGTCCCGGTTGTGGTCTTGGACCCATACAAGGAAAGAATAATTTTACTCCGACATCGTGACATGGAAGTGAATGACAAACCACCACACACCTCAAGGATAATGCATTAAAATATGTTTATGAGACGAAACACAGTTCTCCTCTTCAAGAACCCTTCGAACATGCTCGAGCTAAGCGCCTAAAAGCAACAGCGCAATGGCGGAGGCCGGGGCGAAGAGGAAACTAATGGACGGGAGGTCACGACAAAGCTATTCGGGGCGCGAGGTGGTGATCGCGAAAAGAGGGCGCCGAGGCGCTGGAAGGGCCGAGGTTGTGCGCGCGGGCTCGCGCCGGCCATTGGGGTCGGGGGCGCCCGCGGGCGCGGCGCGGCGCGGCGCGGCGCGGCGCAGGCACGGCGAGGGCACTGGGCAGTGGGCAAGCGCGGGGAAGACGCTCGGCGCCGCACGCCAAATACTACGAGTACATCGCCAAGGTCGGCAAAAGGCACGGGACTGCACGTGACAGGATAAGGAAAGTGTGCTTATCCTTTGAACTTAAATTAAATTACTGAAATTATTTTGACAAAGTGGTAATAACTAGTAAAAGAGTAGTATATAGCGTGCAAGTGCTAAAAGAGTTGAACGTAATTTTGAAGTTGATCTCGAAAGGATGACGAAACAGTAAGCAAATCCACGCTTAAGAAACATCGTCTCGTACATCCATTTTTACTGTAATAGAATAGATCGAGTAGTTATCTATTTTTTGATTAAGCATTGTTTCTCAAACTTCTTATGTTAGTAGGAGTGTGATGTAAAGCCGTGCTAAAAATCGTCTTTCTAAATCGGAGTTCAAATCCTGACCTCTCAACGCAAAATCTGCGGTGAGCAAAACGGATTCGCGAATGTTCTCCCAAACCCTCTGCCTCCCATTCCTCGAAACATTCTCTGCCTCAGGGCTGGTGGTGCCCCATGCAGTTGTCAGTGTGCTACTCGCCTTTCCCACTTCAGCCGAGCGCCCTAGCGTCTCGATTGATTGATAACTAGTGATTCTGAGCGCGTCAACTGCTGAGGTGGTTATTTCCACAAGTGTAGTACATGCTCTTGCTCGTGAGGTTGCTGTGATCTTGCCCCGCTAGATGGCGAGATTCGGCGCCGGCCAGCGGGGTTTCCCACATTTAGGTATCTCCCACCAGCGGGGATAAGCTCTAAGCTTCCGGTCTCTCGGCTTGTGTGGTAGTGTAGTGCATGTAAGTGGGTGTGTATGGGTAAGCGTAAGACAAGGAATGTGAAGGTACGATCGCGCGCGGTCCTTGGCCCGTTTGTGTGGGTACTGCTCCTGCATTCGACTGGTGTTGATCGGAGAAACTACGGAAAACTACCGATTAGAGCAGCAGGCCGCTCCAGACAGCAACAGAACTCTACCAAGCTATCTGGTTAGTGTCGAAAATCTTGCCTCCGTCGGAACTCAAAGCCCAGGACCTCCGGAACAGAGGAACTGCAGTGACATCAGTTGATGCCCTGAGCCACCATTGCCTGTCCCAAGCGCCTCCCGTCCTTCTCCTTCCCATTGGGTTGACTTGTGAAGCAGAGGACCGCACCGCTCCCCCGCAGATAAGCAGATGCAAGCACATGCATGCATCACTACATGCATGTTGTTTAAGGGACTCGACGAGGGACACATTGAAATTTTGACTGCGAAACTAAAACCTTGATGTATCTAGAGTTCATTCAACTAATAAATAACGTAAAATTTAATATAATAATAAATTATAAGTCCTTCATGAGTTGCGGACGTACTAATACACGGCGGAATAATTTTTGATATTCTATATTAAAAAATACGTGTCAAACGACAGCTTTTAATAACTTTATTCTGGAAACCTATTGATAATTAAGCTTCATAGTTCCTTCAGATCAAACCTTTCTAGTTTCTGTAGATTATTTTCTGAAAAAAACTTGTGTCAATATTTAAAGGCCTGCATACTTAATTCTGAAAAAATATTCTACAATTTCTTTATAACATAGTTAACTTGTCTTCTGTGATACGTATCTCGGCATTCTTATTGACTATAAAGTAAGGGTATACTGAAAAAAGTCTCGTTTAGTACATTTAAGACGGATGTATATTTGTGTGTGCGTATATGTGTGCGCTTAACATTTAAGGAAATATGAATAAAATTTAAAAAAGTTAAGTTCTTTGCAAGCACGAAGTTAACTATCACTCTTTTACATAGATATTGTCAAACGCTGATGACAAACATGATTTTTAACATTTTCTTCAATTATTATTGACACTAGCGTGTAAAACAACTAAGCAAAATCTAAAGAAGAACTGATTTGTTACGACTTATCAATGGGTGAGAATATTAAACAAACAATATTACCTCTAGATATTTTCAACCAAGTTGATACACTTACACATAAAAGATCTATTTTGCCGTTTAGCCAGCTATCAGTTGGCAAGAACGGATTTCATAGACTGTACATGGTTTCCTTTTCAGAGCACTTGACTTATGAGTTGTTGTTGCAAACGTAAATCGTTTATATTCTCATAAGAAGGTCCATTTAACATTTTTACTATTCAGATTCATCAAAAGTGTCAATAATCGTTTCTTTTAATATTTTGATGTGCATTGCAAATGTTCATTGCAAATCCAGTGTTGTTTATGTCTTCTTTTGTCCAGTAAACTTATTTTCAAAATGATACATAAACTTTACCGCGCCAAAAATATAACTGCGCGTTTTCCTTACAAATATTCTAGTATCAATTGCTGTGCGACGATGTGAAAGCCCACCCTAAGGTTACGAAGACCAGTGTATACAGTGAAGGGCTACCTTCGTGCTAACAACACAAACCCCTTATCCCATGGTCGAGCGGCTGGGCCACCGCTGGTCGGCGAAGGATCTTGCCGGGCTGTCCAGCCAAAGGGCAGGACACAAACTTACTTGTGAAAAAATATAAGATCAATTTATTTTCCTATCTTATCTAATTTTCTTTATTCATTTAAAATATTTGATAGTCCCTGTATGATATATTTTGCTTTCCATTCCTCCGATCATCGAATTAAAACTCACTAAACGAATCGATTGGTTAAAAGAATTATCTTTTAAACTCCCTCGTGGAGGTGAATAACAATAATAAATAAAGAAATAAAAAAAATAAAACCTTTCAGTGCAATCATTTTTGTTCCACAATGAATAAACGAAGCTGAATTAGGAATATTAAACAATTTAATATATATTTACCAGAAACTACAAACATTTAACACACTTTATGACACTTATAGAAAAAATATAGACGTTTAAAAATCTCGAAGGCCAATATCGACCTAAATAACACACACATTTTGACTAGTGCCGACCTCTCTCCTCTAGTGCTATTAAGCGTTAGAATCCACAAAGCGCGAAAGGCCTGTGATTGGAGTTTGGTTGGCGAACGCAAACAATCACGTATCCCAAACAATCATCAAAACCTCCAATCACATCTGATAATTGCTCAGGGGAAGCTAAACATCAGTTGTCTGGCTCTGAGGGTCGCGGCAATAGCGTCGGATTCGCTTGTCTGCAACCTTCCCGAGCGCCGCGCCGCGCCGCGCCGCGCCGCGCCCCTTCGGTCTGTATTGCTCTGCTCCGCTCCGCTCCGCGCAGCCGCTCCTTTCGCCACCGCTGCCGCAGCAGCATTTCCCTTTCCCCGTCCTCGCGCGCGACGGGTCACGGTCTCCTACGCTCCCGCCGCGCCCTCCCCTCCCCCCCCTCCCCTCCCCACTTCGAACCTTCCGCCCCGCCATTCCTTCCCCTCCCCGCCCCTCTTCATCCACCGCGTTCCCCTCCCTGCCTATACCATTCCCGCCACTTCTTCGCCATTCCCCCGCCGCTCCCCGCCCCCCATCCCTTCCCCCGGCCCCTCTTTTTCCCTCGCCGCTCCCCGCCGCTCCCGCCGCTCCCCGCCGCTCCTCCCCGCCGCTCACCGCCGCTCCCCGCCGCTCCCACCGCCGCTCCGCCGCGCTCCCGCCGCATCCCCGCCGACTCCCCTCCACTCCCGCCGCGCCCCTCCACTCCCGCCCACTCCCGCCACTCCCCCGCCGCCTCCCCCGCCGTCCCGCCGCTCCCCGCCGCTCCCCGCCGCTCCCCGCCGCTCCCCGCCGCTCCCCGCCGCTCCCGCGCGCCACCGTCTCCTGCCTCGGATAGACACACTGCCCGTTCAATTATTCAACTCACGAGTTGAAATATTGTTATTGCAGAGATTTATGGCACAGCAGGATAAAATAAGACGTTCTTCTACACTGAAAAATTTAGCACGTGAGGTGAGAAAAGAGCGGGAAGTCTAAGTATAATCAATTATCAAACACAATACTCATGATTATAGACTATTTTGCCCACAACTACTAAACAAAGGTCATAATAAAATGAATTAGGTTATTCAAAACATTGCTAGCATATCTCAAATGACATTTTCATATTCTTCAATAAGAATCTCGTTAAGGATACGCGAATAAATGTATATACTTAGAAATATATGAATAATGAAATATGTAGATATGTATATGGTGTAAAGAACCATTGCGCCTTCATCCAGATGCAGCGGGAAATAACAATTTTGAAAAAATTCCTATGAACGGTTTAGATACTAGCGTTGTAGACGGATAGAACTTAATTAAAAGAATGGTGTAGCAGATTCGTGTTTTTGTCAATCGAAGAAACTGTACTGTTGGGATTTTTCGAGACAATTACTGTCAGCCAAATTATGTCAGTTGTGATGAAACAATTATCATTAATATATTAAATCATTGCCAAAGGATTCACTTTAAGCCGGAGGAGTAGCACAGTAGCTTACAGCGTTTTCGCACTGCAGGTGCCTTAATCACCTCCCCAGCTCGTTTTATTTTCAAGAATTCTTCCGGAATATTTTAGAAAGATCCCCAAAAATAAAGCCTATCAATTTGTATTGTCGAGATTAATCAAACGTGTATCTCCGTAGATGGTATTAATACTCCCCCAAAGCAGGTGTAAGTGAACAAATCCAAACCATATTGTTTGGTATATTTAAAAATGAGTTCATAGACTTGAAAATATTTAATCTCGATGTGAATGAGTACGCATTATCGGAATAAATAGTGTAAGGGTTTCTAGTAATACAACATATTACGTTGCATCTTTTTGACTTAACACACTACATATAGGTATTAAGTTAGACTGCTATAGATATTATTAGACTACTAGTATCAATTGGTATTTTTCGGATAAAATTATATACAGGTATTGCATTACTAGATATTACTTAGATTTTCAAGCTTGTTTTCATTAGTATACACTAAAAAAGAATAAAAAAGGGCATAGGACTGTATCGAAAAATTAAAGAGTAACACTTCAACAAAAAATATTGCATGAAAGAATGTGAATGAAAGATAATCATTATTTACACTGCACAACTTAAATACAAAAAATGAAAATTATAATTAATAGACGTGATTAACTAAAAAATTATACTGTAAAAAGTGTTAACAACTTTTCAAACAATTTTACAAATTTCAAAAAGAAGTGAAACAAAAACTTAAAATATCTACTTGTAAAAATAGCACTCTCATCTATAGTAAGTAAACACTAACATAAAAGTCAATTTTATCACAGATTTGTATTTAGTCATTACTAGGCTTTTAAGTAATCAGAACAACTTCCTAAGACTAAGAACAGTCTTACTTAGATTTCTTAAAAATATGAATCTGAATCACTGTTCTTATAATTATTGGAGATAAAAATAATTGTACAATTTGAGTCTGAAATTTACCCAATTGTTATTGTATTTTTACACAAAACAGTATAATATTAGATATTTTGACATGTAATGAAACGTAAATTGTATTTAACTGCAAATAAACAATATTCTGAAACCCTCGCCTAAGTGTAAATTTTTAGTAATTCAATTTCAAATTGTATAAATATATCCAAATACAGTCTCTAAAATTCCTTGATAGACTCAAGAAGACAAATATTGCTATGAAATAAACAAATCACATTTCAACAATTCAGCAAATAAACAATTCAATATAATGATGTCACGAATGTAAAAATATGTTTTACGCATAATTAAGTGTGTAATTAAGGTGATCAGCACGAAATTCACATTTTCCACGAGATTATATGATAATAACTACAACCACATCACAAATCCCAGTCGTTCCAATTTCTTGTATGCAAAATATGATTTTCAAACGGTCGTTTTCCTATCGCTACAGTTTTCTCTGCTCGTTATGAAACAATTTCGTCCAAGATACAGATCGTAATTCAATTGAATGCTCGCGTATATAAATTTAAAGGTCTGTGTATTTGCTATAAAATAAATGCTATACCAAAAGTGACAATAATGGGCCATTCTTGGGAGCACTTCATTCAAGAGGTTTTGGTATTCAGGCAAAACAGAGTTGATAAATTTAAGAAAGGTCTAACTTTTGGAATTTTTACAATACAAGAAGTAGTTAAAAATGAAACAAAACATATTTTTCATATTCTTGAGAAAACGTCGTAGTGCACAGAACCTTTTTTTACCTCAATCTAAAAGTGAAAGCACGAAAGCGCAACCGTCATCTGGAGATATTCTCTCGCCTTTACTTCCCTTCAATAATATTACTCGCTTCTCTACCTTCTTTTAATCAACCAAATGTGTATTAAACAGGTCGGAATCCCGTGCATACATTTCTTTTTGTAACAAGTTCCCAGTAGATGGGACGTAGAACGCGCCGCCGCCCTCCCGATTGCATAGCGTCTTACATCGAAACCCCCCAAGCGGCAGCGGCAGCAGAGGCAGAGAGATGAATGCGCGGGGCGGAGCTGGGGGTGGGGGAGCCGTGAAGCTGGCCTAATTGTTTCAGCGCAGGTAGTAAGCTGCGGCGGCGAAGGCGGCGGCGGCGGGGGCGGGGGCGATGTTGGTGGCGGTGGAGGGGCGGCGGCGGTGGGCTGGAGCGAGCGGGCGGGCGGGCGCCGTGGCGGCCTACAAGAGTGGCTACAGCGGGCGGCGACGCTCAGTCGTGCCCGAGACGCCGGCACACACACGATGGTGCACACGCCGAGGTGGTTGCTGTTGCTGCATCTGCTCGCCCTCGCTGCAAGTGAGTACCGCTTCGTGTGACGCCATCGCCGCCGCCGCCGCCTCCACCGCCCTGCAAGTGCCCGGCGCCCCAAGTGCTTTACAGTGCATCTTCGCGATTTTCGCCGTGATTTTGTGGACACTTTTTTTTTTTTTTTTTTTTTTTTTTGGAAATGTGGTTCCGGCGGTTTCAGGACTTATTCGATAATTTGTCCGAAACATAGTGTATATGGTTCAGAACGTTCCTTCAAGATACTTTTGTGAAGTTTCGATGTGCCCGTTAGGTTATAACATTGAATCGTTCGCCAGATTGATACTGCAACAGAAAGCAATTGTAACCAAAAAATCTGATTTTGAGATTTAATGTATGAATTTACATTATCGATCTCATTCAGAATTGGAAAGTGCGATTATTTCTCTTCGAATTTAATTCCACCCCCCTCATTTATGAATTTTTTGAGTTGACAGAAATTTTAATAAACAAATTTTGGTTGTAAAAATTGTGTCAAAAACTAACTTCTCATTTGAATAGATGTTCTATTTTCATTCTATCTGGTTGAACGATTCAATTGTCATTTTAGTTTTGCTGAAGCCCTCATTTGTACGCGTTTAAAATCAAATTATCTCTTTTGAAAAGATGATTCAAAATTCTCATGAAAGAACCGAAATGTTGTGATTTAAATTCTCCGAATTCCTGCGCCCAGTGGTCGGAGAAATAAGCACGTGCTAACCACACTGGCGGAAGCAATAACATTTTAACTGGTTTTCGCTGAACCAACGCAGTGTCATCTACTTTCTCGACAATAGCGGCAGGTTTTTGAGGTGATATCTCAGAACTCAACCTCTATGTTCAGAAAGTTAGCGACATGTTAGCAACTGTAATTTTCTTTTTAATAACGATCATAAACAAATGTAAATAAAGGTCGGTCCTTCAGCTTTAAGCTCACACAAAATCTTATCGTTTGAACGTTATGAGTTTGCAGTGAAAGATCCTGTTGAGAATATACGATTTCGACCTCCAGTCAATTAAGACGTCTTTTGCGTACAGTTTCATTACGAAGTGGCCGTGCTATTTCAGGAAAAAATCTTTAATGCTTTACCAATGGAAAATAGCGCATTTGCAGGGAGAGAACAGACTGTAAGAGTGTTCTCTCACCAGCTACAGATTTCACGTAATTACCTCGATCCGAGTAGACGACACAAACCAAAAAACCCTCTCTGGTTTTTCATGAATCACCAAAACAAGGTTGTAATCATCGGTTATTTAACTGGGGAGCCCTCCGAGGAATTCGAGGCTTTTCGCGTTGGCGCCTCCGGGTGTAGTGGGCGACGGCCGGGGGGCGGGGGCTGGGGTGGGCGGGGGCGGGGGCGGGGCGGGGGCGAGGCGGCCGTCGAATGAGGTGGAGCGCCGCGGGCGAGGCGCCTCAGCAGCCGAGGAATGCGCCATCATCTCCTCGACCGCGATCTTTCGCTTGCAGTCGAGTGCGTCTCTGGGCGCAGCCTGGCCTACAGACAACATTGCATAACGCACTGTTCAAGTGCCCCTGCGGGCCCGCGGCACACTTTCCGACAAGCACCACCGCCAGCGAAGCAACTCCCGTCTTTACAGAATTTTCAATACACATTAAACGATTTATAATGGGAGCGTGAAATTAGGTGAAGAAAAGGTGTGAATGAATCTCGATTACAAACTAAACGAGTAATAAATTCGGGCAGAGCATTGTAAATATAAACTACTTTGAATTCGGTTTCGGACCTTCAAATACCATCTCACAAAATGATCTGTTGATTGTTCGTGATTCTGGGCGCGTCAACTCCTAACATCATTACTCCCCCCGCTGGATGGTGAAAGAAATTATGTAAAACGCCCTTACACTTAATTTGGTCTCTAATAACAACCGGGGACGTGCCGCATCTGGCTGCGAGGAGCCTCCCTCCAATTCCACTGCAACGTTACACCGCCTCGTTTCGCCGACCGTTGTCCACGCGCTCAGTGTCGAAAACGCCAGCTCGACAGAGGCGCCGCGGAAAGGAGCGGGAGGCGATCCAAATGCCGCCGATCGGTAAACAGCGGGCTGTCGCCACCACCTTCAGGGCCGGAGGGGCTTTCTCGCCCGCCGCCGATGGGAGAGGGACGGAGGGGGGGGCGCCGCGGAACGCAAACAGAGCTTCACGGGGCGCGAGCGCCCTCGATGTGCTGTGGATCAGGCGTGTTGCCTGCGCGGCGCGCGCCGCCACGCTGGAGACTACAACGCGCCGTCGAGACACGAGCCTTAGGCTGGCGAGGAACATCCTCGGAAAATGCTGGAATATGTCTCTCGGGGAGCCCGAGATGAGATTACAGTTCAATACCAAAACAAAAACGTTTACTTTAAAAGAGGTTTATTTACGATTGGGCGCAGATTGATATTCTGTATTGCAAATGACGCAATAGAACATGTGCATTAGTGTTTTCCTGATGGCATTACTTTATAAAACATAAACGTGTTGTTTAAAAAACGTGAAGTTTCATGAGCATCATAATCAACGCATTCGATATCTTGTAAGGTAATTATTATATGCATTATAGTGGTACAGAGCTGTTATGGATAGATTGCCAAAATAGGAATTAGACCATCTAAAACACTGCTTAACCTCATAATTATTTATATCTTTGTTGATCGGTAAATATTTAAGTAATTAAATAGTTAAACGAGGACAAACAAATAAACCTGACACTTTCCACATATTATTCACCTTACGTTGGTTATATTCCCAAGCATAATTATACGAGATTATCCAATTATTAAAATTGTTTGTTTCTTACTGTATGTAAATAAGAATATTAATATTATTAATGAGTAAATAACACACAACTAGAATTGTGTAGGAAAACGAATGCTATATTTTTCTGTTCAAAAATTTGTGTAGCAATGTTGTGTCACATTTATTGTATTTGAAATAAATTTAAATTAACATTAATAATCGACACTTAATGCAGGAACAGAAAGAAATTACATGCGTGGATGAAAAATGATAATGCACTAAACATGCGCATGCATTCTCTTGAGATATATTTCATTTCTTCGGTAAGATTATAGCTAATGCGTTTGTATAGGTGTTTTAGAATTATATTTCAAAAATGATATAAGAGCAAAGAATTTTTCAGCTTTCACATCGGGGAAGTACTCTCTTCCGTGGAAAATGTGTTTGACGAATTATCTACAAGAAAATGAAAACTTCTCACTTAAAATTGTACCAAAAATCAGCATAAAAGCATGCTAGAGACCTTACATTAATGTAATATACCATTAAATGGAACAGGTTTTTACAAATAGGAAATCGAAAACGAGTGTTTAATTTCGTTGCAAAGCTATTTTAGAAGTTTGGCATTTTTTTCTCTTCCAAATTGAAAGTAATAAAAGAAAAAGGGCATCATCGCTATCATTACGACAAACTTTCACAAAATCAAACATCACAGTATATAATATAAAATAACTGAATTTGTGAACGAAACTACTGCATTAATTATTTGTTCAATGTAGCGTCACCATTTTGCCAGCATTCAAAAATTCTCCTGAATTCTCCTGAAAATTTACTGTTTTTCTTATTTATGACAGTAGTTTCATTAATAAATATGGATATGAAAAACTTTAAATGCGTTGCAACTTTGTTATATTAAAATAGTTTCAAGATACGTTTTCTGAGTTAGAAGATCTACACCAAAAGGATGATCGATGTATCATATCAAATCAATCACAATCCGAGCTCGAAAATCCTTAAATAATTCTGAATGCGAAACATTGACATATCAACTAATCTACCCACAAAAATCTCAGAATTATAAACAGGTTTTATTGGCCAAGATATTAAGCAGTGGGTGCGTACACATGCGATGGAATCTGGAATCCGTTCAGCGATTCGAGGAGTTTCCGCGCGATTAGGTGCTCCGCTGTGGCCGCAATGAATCGCGCCTGGCGGTGAGTGGCTCAAAGCGGAGAAGCCACGCGTCACGTCGTACGGGAAACGGATGCCAAGGCGACGTCTGCACACAACCAGACGACAAGGCGAAGCATTCTGCGAGCAGAGAAAGGGTTGTGGCTTCGTCATCGCGACCCGTTTACACGTATCACGTTTCTAAAGCGAGTTAACTCATTACCCACTATTCCTGGCATTCAAGCGATTCGAATGGTTTGTTTGCGAAATTTCTCCTGCAACAAGTATTTCCTTACGATACGTGAAATCAGGGATCCGCGTATTCCTTTTAATTGGCAATAAGGAGTTATGGGAACATGGGACTCTTTTCCATTTCACAAACCATACTCTTATGAATTATTTCGGCTCCAACGTCCAAAAAACACCATTGATCCTGTTGGTTTCGACGGAGTGTACAAAACATAGTCATCTGCATATTTACTAAAACAATTCCAAATGAGGGAAACAGTGGAGATGCTTGCTAAACACAATGCTTGTACTGAATCAAACACACGCTGATAGAATTTATCTTCATTCGGCACGAAATAACTTCGATGCAGTCCGTTAGTGCGATAATAAAATGACTACGTTAATTAATTATGTCAGGGCGAAAATTCTGAGAAGAGTGTGGCATTGGCTCCGCAATTCATATGTTTACATTAAGACACCACCACATTTACAAGAAACCGTATTTGCGATTGTCATATATTTCATCTAACCAACTTCTCATAACAAAATTTGTAAGTTCAATGCACATCAAGATTTTATTACTTTTTAATTTGTGTCTTCAAATTCGTAGGAAATTTTAGAATTTTTTTTTTGAAGTTTGATTCCACTCCCATCGAGCTAAAAGTACTAGTAAAATTTATATTATGAGCAGTTAGTATGAAGTGAACGGTACAGTCAATGCAGGCTCTAAATAGACAATTTTAATGCAGAACAAATGGATGTAACGACTTTGTGATTCGGCTATCCAGTTTATGACAACGGCGATCACGGAGGCTGGTATACAAACAAACTCGTTAGTCCGCGGGGCTTTCGGAGAATATGTAGCGAAGATCAACGACGATTTTACTACGTTTTATAGAAGAAACGCAAACACACACATTATATATATATATATATATAAAATGAACAGGAGGAAACATTGAAGAAAAACATAGCTCCCACAATGCTCCTGCCACGGCAATGAGCGTGCGCGATGCAGCAAAATTAATTCAGGTGCTAATGGATTGAACGCATTCGCTAGACGACACCGTAGCTTGTTGATGGAAGCGACCACTCGTATCCGGCGCCTGGTGGCAAGGCCTTCGCGCTTAGGGCCGCGGAGGGAGTCCAGAGGCGTCCATGGGGCGCGCGCAAGTGGCGCGCGGAGCGGCGAGTGCCAACCCACATTCGCAGTTGGATAACTTCTGCAATGCATGTCACCCGCGCCCGCGCTTCCTACTTTCTTCTTCAGCGCGCGGAGGCCCCTCCCGCACTCGCCGCGTGACCGACCGCTGACGCCCGCGGCACGCGGCGCGTAATGAACCGGAAGCGCCAGGGGCGGCGCCACCCTCGCCCGGAGGGGGGGGGGCGGGGAAGATTTCTTAATGTGTAACCCTAGACATTCGAACGGGGGGACTCAAAGAGCACACCACCTCCATGTTGCTTTCTGTTCACTTGATTGTTGAGAGAGTTTCACTCTTCGTTTCCACAGCAATGGTAGAATATATGTGTGTTACTTTTTTATACCGGCATTTTTATAGTCCGGGTTCAATAAACTCTTCCTTAGTAGAAGACGTAGTTTTTCCATAATGCTTTTAGAGCTTTTATTACTTTTCCCCTTACATCTACATATGTAAATTTTGTTTGTTTTGCATTTGCAATTCTGCATTTGCAATATTCATTATTTTTCATGAACGCCCCGGAACAGAACTGGCGGTAAGAGTGCAACAATTTTTCAGTTGTTTATTCGCTGGAGACGTCAGAAAGGTTGTCTGAATGGAAAATAGAAGGATGCGTGTGAAGAAGAGTATAAAGTATGATACCGAGTTTTCTCGACAAGCTCCTCCACCCCCACCCTTAGGAATAGACTTTACTATTTATACTCTCTTATTGTTTGGGTTAATATTAAAAGGGTCAGCGCAATAGTGGTCTAAGCCATATTTAAAGAAAACCGATAATATTCAAGATAAAGTTACATTGTTGTGCCTACAAAAAGAGTTGTAAAGAGAAAAAATAGCGAGTTTATTCTGAATTTAATACACGAAAACTGGTCAAACCAACTAAGTACAAAGATAGTTTACCTTCTAGATGGTGTTAATAACTCTTCATTTTAGGGGATTATATCAGCATTGCATTCAGCCCTACAATTATTGTTGGGAATGGTATAGCTTTGTTGATGATCCGCGATGCCCAGAACCAGATTAAAATTATAAAGCATCTAAGCATACGGAACTTATATAATAATTTATAAATGTAGAACCTGTGTATTTTAAATTAATATGAATACAGTAACCTAAGAGGGACCAAAGTATGTGCTTATTTGGCTAAAGAAGTAATCTACCACTTGCTACGCTCTTATATCCGAATATATAGATTCGTAGCCTTTACTTCTGAAGTTCCCAGGTCATTTGCTTTGACCGTGAATATGGTTGCGTACAACGATTCTAGTGACTGTTTTGTGGCAGGCCAATAGACAGAAGGCCAATCAGCAGAGAACGAATATAGTATTTGGGCGATGAACTAGTTTAGAATTGGACTTGAAGGCGCCGTTTAGCTTGAGGGTGTTTTATATGACAAAATTTGCGACAAGGGACAACCGGATTTACTTCCGCGTACAAAGTAGGTTTTCCCCCTTGAAACGAGTATTTCTTCCGGGTCCGAACCCGAGCAGTAGGATACGCTAATGTTGACACCATCGAATCTCCAATGAATGGTACGAACTCAAAACCATTATAATGAAAATAAAGTTATATTTACTCTACGAATCGTCAGGCTTCCACTGTACGGGAAGATGTCAAGTTACCAAACGGTATACACACAAGGCTCAGACGACAGGTTTCATTAATATCAATTCATTGTGTGATAATTTTTTAATTACCACTATTTCTGACAGTTTGTATTTAATGTAAATATAAATCTGTAATGCAGTAATGCTAAAATTTGATAGTCATGTTCAATAACTCTTAATTTTCTGTTACAACTTCTGATAATTTGATATATAAATTACTGCTCTCGGAACATGAATAATATAAAATGAAGAACTTGATTAATAAATTTAAACAGTCCATAAAGTTACTTTCTTTCGAAAAAAATATGATAGGATTTTTAAGCTATTTTGATAATGATATTAAATTCATCTTTTAAATGCAAAATCAGAGACAGTCAAGTTCACCGTTCTTAATAAATATGAACGCTGAAAAGTAATTTTATTACTATTATTATAACTAAATACTTATTATTACATTATTAAATATCCCAAGACCATATAATTTTATTATCAACGAGTTACGAAAGTTGCGAAGTTACAGAAAACTAATAAATTTTGCGAGAAAATATTATAACCTCACAATATAATCTTTTCCCCGAAACTCTCTCTATATCACGATACTTTTACGCATTCAATAAAAAGAATCATCAGAAGTTGAGGAGAAGAAACAACAGCATTGAATAAATCAACAATCGAGACGCGAAATCAAAGCCACGCGCGATACAGCTACTTTTCAGAAACAAAATTTTGTGCAAACGGCGGGGAAAGTCTCGCGCGGAGTATCAGCGGATCTAGAAACCAGCGGGTGCAAGCGCACTTTCGCGCGCACGCGAAGGACGCACCGGGGGGGGGGGGATCAAGGAGGCAGCGCCGCCGCTTCAAACGGAGGAGGAGGAGGAGGAGGAGAAGGAAGATCGAAGGGTGACGAGAAAGGACGGGAAAGCGCCGCGAGAGGCGATTAACGGAGCACGAATATCGCGTGCCGCAAAGAGAGGCGTCTTTCTCTCTCCCTCTTCGACTGTCGACGCGGCTGCTCCGGCTGCTGGCTGCGACAGCGTCGTCGGACCTTCCGCCTTCTCACAGCGTAACCATCTCAGCTGCTGTTTGTTAGGCATTCGCCGAGCAGCGAGCTATTCGTCACCCAATCCCCAACAGTTCGGCGAATGTTTGCTTCCTTTGATTAAGACCAGCAAGCGGTGGGAAAGGCGAGCGCCGAATGTTCGTCGCACGGCAAAAAGCAGGCAACTCATCCACACTACTTGTAATAACGAGTGTGTGGAGCCCCCTTGACACAAGCGCGGACCTGAGAGTGTGTCAAATCACACGCATGAAAGTATTTTCTCTTCTATCGGTCCTCACCGGATCTCTGGACATTGGAGTTGCAATTTCAGTTACCCGGTGAAGTATTGATGATGGTGGTCTGTTCGGTTTTTTGATAGGTTTTCATCGAGTTCTTACATTTCCCTTGTCACTTAATCTACAATTGTTCTATCATTCAAGATAATGTTTGCACTATTCACGTACCACCGAATGGTACAGACTTCAGCCTAACAAAAACATTATTTATTTAGTAAAATATGTAGGCACATTGATTTAATGCAAAAAATACTACATTTCCTACAAAGGGGCATTTTTAATCTATTTGGTTACGGAAATGATTTCAATCGCGATGGAAATCCACAATGGATGCTCTGAATCGATAGCTTAATAAAGTCATACGTTCTACTTAGAAATGCTTCCAATGAAAGGAAGCTCAGCTACCGTTAAGTGGGCGTTCCAGAGAAATGTCCTCGTCATAGAGATACAGCTCTTCCGGGAGATACAGTGAATTCAAAAGGACTTTTTATGGTTGACATACGATCCGTTCGATAAAATTGGCATGTTTACATTGTAACATACTTCTGCAGCGCTAGACATTTCTATGCAAAGTTCACCTTGTAACATTAGCATACAATCGACCAGTTATTGAGCTGAAAATAGAAAAGTCTTGTTGACAAATGATTAATATAGTATAGAGGAAGTTGTAACTTTAAAGTATAGTCTTTCATGAAGGATAAGCTTATTCACGGTCCAATGACTATGTTTTGGTTAAGCTTTAGTTTTTGAATTATTCACAAATCTTCATTAAATTGCAATTTAAACACCTTTTATGACATTTACGAT
The DNA here is from genome assembly GCA_017312745.1 of Gryllus bimaculatus. NCBI lineage: Eukaryota > Metazoa > Arthropoda > Insecta > Orthoptera > Gryllidae > Gryllus > Gryllus bimaculatus. The sequence goes on along the minus strand of BOPP01000224.1, from coordinate 234,503 downwards.
ATTGATTGCGGTTCGGTAGCCTAATAATGATAAAACAGTTCAAAATAGGAATTAGGTAAATTGATCTCACCAGCTACTTTTTCTTCCATCTACAGTCGTCGAAGTTGCAAAATCACAGTAACTGCTCGCTCTTGAGATCGGATATGAAGACTGAAGTATACAAAGGATCTGAAAAACAGAGAAAAGTATTTCAAATGAACAAACTTACAGAGAAAAAATGAACAAGAGAACTCGCACACGTGATACTAATTTAGTTTTTCAATGTTTATCTTGTAAAAGATTGAGCAATATATAAAAAATAATCCGATCAGATGATGAAAATATTTTCTGTGCTTTAAGTAATTATTTTTACATATTTTAACCACGAAAGTTTGATTTTAATCGTAAATAAGCAATGTACGACGTACTTATTTACAAATACCTAATCAGTAGTACATCGTCTTACTACTTGCAAAGATCATTATCGATTTTCAAGCCAATTCAATAGCATGTAGTATCAGTTAACATCGTTCTTTTGTAACCATTCAATGCAAATATTGTTTCCTTAAGAGACTGAAGTTTGAAGTTTTGCAAATAGAAACGTTGAGTTGCAGTTGCTGGAGCACTAAGAAGGCTAATTTAAGTTTAAAAGATTCTTAAATTGTACGACCCATTCGCAAGCTCCTGATGAATACTTTATCTTTATTCGCACCCAGAATATTATTTTATAAATACTCAAAATATACTTCTGGAAAAACGTGAAGAAACAATTATTGCACAGCATTTTCTTTTACCCCTTTAGAGCATAAATACTCTAAAAATATACAATTTCCATCAAAAAGACAGTAGAATGGTAGCCCAGCACGAGTGTTTTCTTTACGCTCGCCAAGTTCAAAGAGGCTGCCACTTGGTCACACCGCAGTCACCACATTCATCTCGCCTTCTTAGGTCCGTCCCGAAGCGTTAAGGTATTTGCCGAACAATTAGGGGCGTTTGAAGCGTTTGTCTCGCCGCAAAATATTTTTCTTTCGTCACGGTATCGTTCGCGGTACGTGAGGCGCGCTTTCTCACGGCTTCTCTCCCGCCGCCGGTAGCCATGTAGGTCGATTGCCAGAGACACCTGGACGAGTGCCGAGGCGGCGATTCATTCAAAGCGATTCACTTGCTTTTCGCCTTCTCCCGCCGCTGAACCGACGTCCTAGCCAAGCAATACTTCCGTCTTCCTCCCCTCCCCTACTTACAAACTAGTGGTGCTAAAACAGCACATACTTTCTCGCCCGTACTGCCATGTACAATTACGTGAAAAGTACTCAAATTTTCAAAAAAAAAAAAGTATATAACCTTATTTCAAAATTTATCCTTAAGAAACAGATTTCATTATGGGAAAATGCCTATCTTCATAATTAGTTTGTAGTATTAGTTGTATAGTTTCTAGTTAGTTTGTAGTTGAAGGAAGACACCAAACAAAATTTTGAATTTTTTGAATTTTCAAAAAATCAGTTCTAAATGAACTTGAGATATGTACCATTCTCTTAAACGTCCTTTACATTATCCAACAACAAAATTTGTCAAAAACAATGAAGCCATTTTTTGAAATATTTTAAAATGTCCCAGGGATTTCATCTAAAGTGCCGCCAAAAATTGAAATATCGGTTTCAAATTGAAAGAGCCGCGACATCAGTCAACTCAGTTAGAAAATATCAATTTTTGAGAAAATCAGCTGAACGGATCAGCAGCTAGAGTTGATTACAAACGGACACACGGCTAGACAGACATTTTGCCCTCATTCAATCTTTAGGTATCAAGGATATCAAGAGTGCAATAATGTTTCAATGGACTACGTTTCGCTGTCTCTCCGAACGATTTCTGCCCTCGCGAGAGGAATTGTGAGAAGGATAATGCGGGCATGGAAGAAGGAAAGCGTTTACTGAATGGCGGAGGAAAGTACAAATATTACGTAATTTGATTGTATTATCAACGATAACGAAGTAAACACACATAAATTCATAATTATGAATATAAAAGAGGGCTCTACTGCTTCCGTAACTGTCCTTGTCGGCGCCTACGCGTGAATTTCCCTGAAGGCGCTGCATCTACCCCTACCCCTTTCGACTTACAAGCTCGCGAGCTCGGCCTCAAGCTGCTGGTGACAGCGATTTAAAATGAAAGGGGTATAAGGTCTGGTTTCGGGGGCTGGTGTTTAGGTCCGGGATTTGGGGTCGGTATCAGGGTTCTGAGCGCTAAGTCTCGAGGTGTGGCCTAGGTCCGACATCCGGGGTAAGGGTTGAGTGCTTGTTTCCGGGTTGAGTCTGGGAGCTGGGGCTCCGGAGGCTGGGTGCGGAGGCCGGAGGACTGGGTTCGAGGCTCATGGGCTCCGGGGGTCCGAGGCGGGTCGACAAAAGCTGAGGATCGCGAGCTTGCAGGTCGCCCACGCGACTCGGCGACGCGATTCTCGCTCGACCGCCCGCGGCGCACGCTCTGAATACCTCCGCTCCTCAAGCACGTAAACAAGCGTACTCTAATGTCCGGGCTGAAAACATCCGGTTCTCACGGAACCAATCAGCGCTTTCTGATAAGAATACGTAATATGCAAAAATGAAATACATCGAACAGAAACAAACATTCGTAGTTCCTGAAAGTCAAAAATTATAATTTACCTGTGGTTAAATTAATATTAATAATATAAATATTATACTTTATATCAATAACATTTCAATGAAAACAAGCGACTTTTAGAGCATTTCAGTGGTTTTGGTCTCGCTGATCGAAAACGTGTCAAAAAGAATATTGATAAAGAGGAGGCAACATTTAAAGATAACTGAATTACGCAAAGTAATGTTGAAAATACTCGCAAAGAGTAAAAGTAATAGGAGGTTCATGATTATAAATAATAATAATAATAATAATAATAATAATAATAATAATAATAAACTCTCTTCCCTCTTATTATACATGAATATTTTTATGTTGGATGGAATATTGTTCATATACGAACTGTACAAAACACAGAGGACTGGGTACTTATGAAAGAGATTTTGTCTATTCCGCTGTGGGCCCATATCTTTAACAATTTCCTGTTTTCCCGGAATTGTATCGAAGTTTTATCAACGCGATCAAGTTAGAAATCTGTTATTTTTGTATATTTTTTGCATATTATTACAAGTGACTTAGATATGCTGTCGAAAACGATTTTGTGGGTAGGACTTCTCAATAAGCAATAAACAAATCTGAAACCAATAGCTCCTATAAAAGCTGCTATAAAACGGAACAGCATCTGGAGGTACAACTCGGTTATTGTTGGGGCTCACAATTCGGCTTCGCGCTTTTAATACGGTTAGAATTCGTTTTAGTTTTAGTTTGGGTAGAATGCATGAAGAATTGTTAGAATGCATTGGTTCGGTAATTACTGGAAATAAGTTTCTTCCCTATTCGCTATCATAATGAATCAGTTTTGATGGGTAACTTGTACGAATTTCTTCACTGAATTGTCTAAATAAATCACTTATTGCAGAAAAAACAGAAGTCAGTAAACAGTAACATTTCAGTTGTGACAAAAATCCTCCTATTTCCTCTATAAATCACAATATATCAATATTTTGTGTAATATTCCAAATATTGAGTCGTAGATCTGTACTTGTCCTACATCTTCCTCAATATAATAAACGAAAGTAACTACACTAAGTGAAAATAGCAGAAAAGGGACTGATATTTCTGAAATAAACCATTCAAACGTTATTCCCTTAGCGACGATCGTTTTAATGGGTCCTGTTACACTTACCTTTGCATTTCTCAATTTCTTCTCACATAACTAGATCAAAATAGTATTTATCCTCCACCAGACACCCCATTACTTCATTTTCTTTACCTCTACATTACGACAATGGAAAATATCCCTAGACATGAAATTGCAGAAACAAGGCTAAGCGATATGGGAAAGGTCTGCAGAAGATGGAGCTACATTTTAGAATTTATGAAATATTAAAATATATCCAAATATGAAAAAATATAAAATCTGTTGAGCTCCAGGTACGTCAATCAATCATAATCTCAACATTAAACCATCAAAAACAGACTCACATAGTAAATTTCTATTGTTGCACTGTTCTGCTAAATGTAGTAATAGCAAGAGTTTGCATCAAATAATATCTCGATTGTTTGTTTTTTGCCCAATTCTACGTGTAAAAAGGCCTCTTATTGAAGCCGAAGATTTGTCTGTGATCAATGATTTCCGTTATTCTTGTAATAAAAATGAAGAATGCTGGAATATCAGTGGTCCCTCCAACTATGGTGCGCAAGGTCACTTATGTACTAGACAGGTCCGGAGGCATCGTATGCTTGCTACCCTCTCGTGCAGAAAAATCGCATTCCTCCTACACTTTCAGTTTCATCATTATATCCACCACTAACATTTGCAATACCAAATTAATTTTAACTAGTATTCATAATTGCCCTGAGTAGTTCAATTTTTTAAAAGTATTATTCCCTTTACAAAAATTAACATCCAAGCACATTTCAAAACATTTTAGGTATCTGGGATCTATGGAAGTGTATTTCAGGGAGATATGTTTCATGCGCAATGTACCGCTCATAGTAGCATACATATATATTTCATTTGAGAAAGGTTAACTGTTTTTCTTAGTCTAAGATGAATTGCTTCGTCTGATGTCACCGGTGTGTAGGAACTCGAGTGAAAGCGCCCCGCCGTGGGTCGTAGTAATCGACATTGAAACGGTTGTTGTGGTCAGCGAGTTCAGGACTTTACGAAAAACGACAAGAACAGTCTCAATTTCATTCCAGCTTGCAGTCGTAACGCTTTATCGTAACATCACCAACAGAAAAGAACTTGAGCGAGAAGTGTCACTAGCGCACATCGTACTTGTCGACACTGAAGCCTCCACGGCATGGCAGGGTCCATTGAAAACATGGCGCGCAACGGCAGAAAGACCGTTGTAACGAACGCCAGCCGCCATTTCGAGCGGGGTCGCGCGCTGCGGCTAGTGCCGCGAGGGCGAACGGGTGGGTGAGGGGCGGTGGCGGCGTGCGTTTTCTCCGAGGAAAGTGGATCGTTCTGGTGGTCGCCACGCGACCGCGTTGATATGGACGACGCGCACGCTCCCCGTCCCATGCCCCGCCCCCTTCCCCGCCCCCCTCCGCGCCCCGCACGCCGCGTCGCCGCGCCCGCACTCTGCCCAACGGCCGGCTGCGGCGCGGCGCCTGCCACGACGGGGCTTCGCACGCCCGACCCAGGACTCCTCCTTACACGGTGCAGTTTTAGGGCAGGTTGTCATACAGCAGTGGTCGCTAAACTTATGATGCTTGAGAGCAACTATGGAGTTTTGAATCCTACTGTAAGCTACTGTTAGTTTATCGTCTATAAAGATACATTTTTACTAAATATGAAACAAATTGTAATACAACTGTGCATAAGAAAAATAAATTGAAATGGATGTTCACATTACAAAAAAAAATTAAATATCAGTAACAAACTAAGAGTAAGAACAGATTTTCATCGGTCTTGTGAATGAGAAGGATAGCTTCTTTTTTTTTTTTGTAATCAACAAGCTTTTTATGTTGGGAAAATAGTTAGTGACTGCCATTCGAATACAGCTGCCCAAACGTTCATCTGTGAGTCTGTTTCTGCACTTGTTCATGATCCGTAGGACAAGTCCAATTTAGTTAACCTTGAGTATAACCGTAATTTATCAAAAATTGCACCGCGAGCTACTAGTAGCTCGCGATTGACGATTTCGCGATCACTTTCATACAGAAACGGTACACGAACTTCAAGATCGGAAACTAGAAGTATAAAAGCCAGACGTCGTGTTTACACGGTCTGTACGTTTTCTGTACGAGTTGCCACGACACTTCACAAGGGCCTCAACCGGCACACAATTGAATTGCCTAATTGAGACGTCCGAGTACATTCATTCACGTCACATGTGCTTTCTGAGATACTTTCTTAATACTCGTTTTAAGTACTAATGAAACATGAGGAGATAAAAATATAAATTCCGACATCGTTGTCACTTTAAGCATAGTTGGGGCTGTGAAGACTTTTCCGCGCTGAAAAACTCTCCGAATGGACGAAGTCTTGGTTGCAGAAGCGGGGTTCAGTAAACACATATTTGCAAGAGTCATTCAAATAAACTCGCCAAAAAATCCGAGAATTCGAATCCGCCGCGCCAATACGCAAAAACTCACGAATCGCCCCTAAGATAACCCGAAAATTGAACAGGACGGTGATTGCCGACGTAAACAAGTCGTTAGTGAACAATTCTGTCACTAGTAACGCTAGAATCAAACTGTACTTTTTCTCTATGAAAAGAAACTTTCTGGGGAAAGGACACTTTCTGTACGTCCAATCTGCATGAAAACTGTTCCGTGTACAAGGGACTACTATTTTCCACCGACTGCAGAAATTGAAAGGAAACTATGTCATCTCCGGCCATGGGAGAGGTGTCTATCGTTTGTGTTAGACGCGCAGGAACTCGAGAAAAATACAAAACAATGAAACACTTTGGACTTTTACAGAAAAATGTAAAGATTTTATTGTTATTGAGACTATTTTCATTCTTCCTGCGTCACTGCTTACGCTACTTTTGACGTCATGAGATTGTTAGGCTCCAAGGAAGAGAGCGTTCCCTATTAAGTATTTGACTATTAATGCGAAGCTTTATGAATTAACATTTTTGTATATCATTGGTGTGTAGTATTGTATGTTATTGTAGTATTTGTAAAATCTGTTTTTGTTGAAATATTTAAGTTATTGCTGTGTATTAGGGAATTTTATTTGTTTTCTGGAGCAGTGTGCGGGCTAGTTTTTGCAAAATTATTTTGTGCGGATTTGATTGCTTCTGCTGCTGCAGCCCACTACTCGTTAACTGTGGGCAAAAGACGGTGTGCAAGGGTAGGGACGGTAGTGTCCTCTGTTATTTATTGGCCTAACATCCGCCAACTTTGCACGATGCATCTTTGACGCTTTGTACAAAGTATGAAAGACGCGAGAATCAAGAATTTATAATCATAATATATACATGAAAATGTAGAAGTCTGTATAATATGCGAATATCAGCATGATGATTGCTATTGGGCGCGACTACTTGTGTCTCTCCAGCTCACGCGACATCTCAATAACGTCCCCAATGTGTTGCTTTTAGTTATTTCGAGAATGTGTAAGGTTTGAGCGCTACATTAAGGCTCTTCACTAGTTTATATGGGTTTTGGAAGGACCTTCCCAACTCCTCTGTCAGAGCAGAGGCAACAATTATTCACGAAACCACGCAACAATCTCGAATTACGAACTAGTTAGAATCTCAACATTTTCTTCAACCCAAACTAAAGGATTTCTGTATCTGAACATAAGTGATATTAGCATTCAGTCGTACAAAACTAGAATTACCGTTTTCAACCATTTGATCATTGTTTCCTCAAAACGGGTTCATAAATATCACAATTTTAACACATCATTAACAATAGTTTCACTCATCATAAACAGTTTGTTTGAGACTGTGTTTTAGGATAATTTCATTTCTCAAATATTTTAAGGAGAAAATGAAATAGTATATTTGCATTAATGTGATGAGAAGTATTACGTAATTTTAGTATATGTGAAGTGTTAGTAGGACAAAGTGCATTCTAATAACATTGCGTAACTATGACTAACATTATGGAAAATCTGTGTGGTGTTGCAGCACTAAATTGTTTGTTATTTACACATATAGTTGGATCCTTTACGTATTATAATTTATAAAAGAATACATCTTTTAGAATTTCGCAAAAATCCGTTACTCTAATAATGAGGCCCCCTCACAAAAGGTAAAAAAAATTGAGAAGAGAAATACCGCTATGACAGCAAGGGAAATTGATGCATCTCTTGACAAAAAAGCTTTTAGTTTCTTTCGACCTTCTCAGCCAGCAAGAAAGTGTGACAGTTTGCCATAAAAGGCTTCTGGCAGCGAAGTGCGCGACTCGACCCACAAATTCGCTCTTTCAAATGCTCGACTTTCCTTCTTCTAACAAAGCCTAACAGTATATTAGAGACACCTATGAATATCGTCATTTATCTATTATGAGTATATGTATGTAATGCTACATGTTGTCTGAATTAATATTTAATTATTAACTGCAAGAAATATGAATTTCCTTCATTAATGTATGTACATGACAATGTATCCAATTTTGCATAGTAACTAAATTTATATTTTGATTGTTTCAGGTAAGTAAACCGATTGACCTTCTACAAAGGGGGACTGAGTATGGAGGTAAACGTGAGTACTAATAAATGCGATAATTAACGCAGAGGAAACAGAAATAACTGAAGAAGGGCGTCCTTCGATCTCTAATTTTGCTTTCATATCGCTTTCCGTAATTCTCTTTTAGAATTCGTCTTTTCTCACTCTGCCTTCATCATTTCTTTTGTTGTTATTTATTTCTAAAATTAGTTAAAAACCGTCTGATAATCATACATTCCGTTCCTAATCATCTGATAATCATATATTCCCTTAAGTTATAATTTAAGTATGATTTCAAATATTCTGTTTTAGTACAAACTTCTGAACCCAATATCACAGTGAGGTATTTTACAGATGTTCATTTCCATTACTATTGTTTTGCTATCTATCACAATTCACTGATGAATATATTTTTGAAGTCAATTACCAATTCTTTCTAATTAATTACATTACTATTCAGCACATTCTGATGTATTTAACATGTGGAACATTCTTAATATTGTGTTCTTCGTCTTTCTAGCACTTTCTCACTATCTTTGACGAATTGAATTCTCGGTACTATGTAATTTCTATGCATTAGCATTCCGAATAAATTAACTTCATCTATTTTCATCCTTTAAAGCTCATCGCTCCCTTCTCCTACATAATTGAATTTTCTCTCTTCTCAAGCATCGCTGTTCCGTCTCTTCTAGAGGAAACAACTTGCACGCCGCAGTCGATGATTGCGTGCTGCCAGGCATATGTCACGGGAGGTAGTATGCATTAACATATGGGGTCAATGTCCTCAGGACCATTGGCCCAAATTTTGTGAGGAGCAAAGCGTATACTCGCATAATGTTATAATTTAGTACTGTTGTTCTAAAATATAATATATTCAAATTATAATTTGATAACTTTTTAATAACATACGTATAGGAAATAAAATGTGGCTTTCAATATCGCTCAAAATCCAGGGCAGACCTATGTTAAGAAACCAAAGCTACGAAAAACGAAATCAAAGCTACGGCGCTGTGTAGAAGTAGTTTATTTTATGGATTCGTGCGTCACAGAAAACATTTAAAATCGAAAAAAATGTATATGTGACTAACAACATTAGATTGGTATATTATAGTTATCTTTCCTGTAACCCACTATTACGTACACCAGCTTCAACATACAAGTTATAACATTCTTAAAAACAGAAATACAACAAAGAAACAGACAGAAGTAGATACCAATTTGCAGAAGAGCATATTTCAATATACTGTTGCACTGAGATCGTGTCAGCTTCAAGCACATTCAAACTTTTTGCGCTGAAACATAAATACAGTTAATGCCACTCCCTTCGACTGACTTTCTCAATTATGATCGTGTCATGTTAGAGTCCAGCCGTTAGTTCTAGAAAATAATCCGGTCATGCAGCAGTTATTCTATGAAAATTATAGCACGCAGCAAATTCACTCCCTGCCGATTGCGAGGTGATAGCATTCTGCGATTCAGTTAGTGTTGCGTTGGGCTTTTTCGTTTTCTGTTGCAGTTCAGCAATTGCAATTAATAATCATCAGATATTAACGAAGATTAATTCCATGTGATAATGTTGTACTATAGGGTGCAAGGGAGTAATGGAAAATCCCCATCGCTCACTTGGAAATGGGGCGGAAATCCGAAAATGATTCGATAAAACATGGGAGTACCGTTCTACTGCACGCCGCTGCTAAATGGGCAAAAGCAGGGCCCGCATCGCATCGCATCGCTTGGAGGCACCTCGGCCGCGGCGATCCCGTAATTTACGACCAGGCGCTGCAGTAATCGGGCCTCCTGGCGCCACGAAAACACATTGAGCATCGCTCCACTCTATTTCACTTTATTTTATCCGCTACACAGTATACAATGCACCAGGCGAGCGGGAACATTTCGTTTGTAAATATGGAAGGCAAAATCGATAAAAATTCGTTACTTTGAAAATTGGAAAAAACGTGGGAATATGTCATGAGAGCTATTTTCGGTAGAATGTCTTAAACCAGATCAAATTTTGTCCATTCGTAGTTTTTGTGTCCATTTATAATAGTTCAATTTTTCTTACATCAATACTCTCTGTCTGGACTCTTTTTATGGTTTATAGGTGTCTTCGAAGACAAAGATAAACGATATATAGATGTGTGTTCAGCACGTATTACATCGTCTTCTCTGTCGTCAGTCACTTCGGGCCTGTAAAATAGATGTGAACTATGTGCGTAAGCCACATCTTAAACTCTTTTATTGTATGTTTATGTCGTTTCTATCTTCATGCAGCCCTACAACCCCACAGGGGTTGTCCCAGTTCCCCATGCAGCCCTACAACCCCACAACTTACAAATTCTCAGAAACTATTCTCAGTCGCTCTTCAATTATCGCAAACATTTCATCTGCTCAAAATGTGCAGCCAAGTATGAGCTCCAGACAATCTCAAATGCCTTGAGGTTGTTTTTTAGAAGTACCAAATAATTCAAATATAAAAAATATATATTTTTGAAGTAAGAAAAAATATTAATGTGTTCTTATGAAACTTAACACACTTTTCTATTCCAAACTCAACTTACAGTTCCAGTTTTGGTTCAATTTCGCAATAAACTAAGTAAGCAACGACTTGCGTAAATGTTGTATATGAAATAATCACCGTGTTCATAACATTACAATTAATTGCTAACGATCGGTATGACAGAAACAAGTGGCAAGCAATACGCGTTAAGAACACGAAGCGCCTGTCACGTTTTCTTACTCGAGCAAACGACGTCGTGACCTTCCTGATGGCGCAGATTAAACTCCGGACACACAACATAGTAGAGGCAAGTTATTTATGAGGCACGATCTCGAGTTACCACACACCGCAACCTGCTCACGGAATCCACATTGGGTAGCTCTGTGACCTAATGATTCGACATTGGCATTCTCAACTCACAATCTTTAACGATTTCGTGTGGTAATTACTCTCATATTAATTACGAACATTATAGCACGTACAATGCAAAGCAAGGTACAGAATCTGTATTAACGTTATTTTAAACATGGCGTAGCATCTTCAGAGGTTTCTACGATTGCTTCGCCACCAAAAAAGTGTCTGCTCCTTTAAAACAAGTGCTTAAATTAAACGCATTTTTTATTGGTTTTAAGCTCTATATTAAGCAAAGTTGCAGTCTGAAAGCGCGTACCGTTTTCCGTGACCTGGGCATAAGTGCAATGTTCCGTGCAATGTTCTTAGTTCGCACATATGGGATAGAAGAAGGTTAGAACATGCCAAACAACGTCAATAAATCTTCAAAAGTAGTCATGATCTTATGTGTTAAATAGATGTATGCGTAAATTCAATGAACTTTTGAAAGTTAAAATTGTTCGTATTGACTATTTTCAACAGCAAGAATTCACACACATTGACAGTAAAGCTGTTTACTGATCGGAAATTAAAATGAAATACCGCGATCGTTACAACCTCTCAACCTAAGTTGCCGATACTGTACTAAATAATTCATAAGATTCAAATTTTTGAAAATGACTATTCACTTGGCGCATTCTTAGAATGCCGACCAATTCGTTTCTGACGTATCTATTAAACACTTCTGTTACGGCTGAGAGCGGACGAATATTCATCAGCTATTTACATCGCCTTTACATTTCAAATGCACTCGAAGAGCAGCGCTTAAGAGTGTGAGCAGCTCTGTCGGCGTCGCGATATCGCAACCAGAGCACGTGGGGCGTGGAGCCCGTCTCGGAAACTAGCGGGTGCAACACCTGATGTGCACACAAAGCGCCGCCGGCGCCAACAATGCTCCCCCCCCCCCCCAGGGCGCAGCGCGACGCCGCCGAAGCTGTCCGCTCGAGCGCGCAGGCCCCAATCTCTCCGTTACGACACATTGTAAGCCCCCCACGGGAAATAGCCGCTGCAAATCGACAACTTCCCATACGACGGGAGAAAGTCGGCCGGGTGGGTGAAGGTTTTTCGAGGGCCGCGAGAAGCCGTTGGCGGCGCATCCAGGAAGGCGCCACCGCGCACTCTCCCTTCGCAGCCGCGCGGGGTCGTTAGCGGCCCCGCGCGGGGTCGTTAGCGACCGTTTCGCAAATGACGCTCACGACCACTTCGCCAGAGGTTGCGGAAATACTCGTTCCTTTTATGGTTTCTTGTTTGTTTCTATGTTTCTTGAAAGTAATGCTGCATGACTTTATGGGTACTCCCGTAAAGTATTTCAAATTTCATCTCGAAGAATTTACTGTTCGCACCACATTATAAGGAATCAAAAAAATTAACGTTATAATCCTTTTTAAAAAATAACGACATGCTCATACTTAGAATTCATTTAAATTCCATTTCTAACCACATATTGTCGAATCGCTTTCTGTCTGTCATTCTGATAGAAATTCACCCATGAAAACGGTGAATCATAAGGTATCAAAAAATACGCCTTTTTGAGTTGCGAACTCAAGTCAGTGTATTTCTCAATTTCTAGGGTACTCTAAAATTAACAATAATATCTCAGCACACAAAGTAGTTTAACGTTCACGATTTGATTTCATATAAAGAGGTCAAACAATGCATGAACAAAATGATATTCTTCTAGAAACGAAAAAAAATTAAAAGCCCTTATAAGTTAATGGTACATATTAAGTTTAAGAGAGGGAGCTTTTTCATCTAAAAATATCGAACGTATATGATAATAACGAGCAATGATAAAAAATAAAAACTTTTGAAAACTCGTTGCCTTTTTGTCAAATTCAGCAGTTCAAAAATATTATAACATTTTATCTAATTTATTACCAAAAAAGTGTTTTGGGGGACATCAACATGCCAACGATTAGGATGCATGCTTTGTGCTGCATCCGTCAGTCAGGCGCGTGGCGTGCCCGGCAGGGTCCAATTAGTGTGCCTAGAAATATGACAGACGGCCCAAAAAGCCGCGCGTAACGAGAGCCGCTAGCCAGCCCGCCGATTCGCGGCAGCCGCGCCCCAAAGAACTGGCCACCTTGCATTTCGGTCTTCCGCGACAACCCATCTCGCGACCTTCCAAACACAGAGTTATGAATACCGGCCAAGAGGTTACCGAGTTATCTTCGCATTCCGGCCGAGAGTTCTGGGAATATCTGGTCGGGCGGCCTGATTGGCGTTGCGTCTGGTTTTCCTCGGCCCGCGCGGAGCCTAGCAAACCCAAGAAGCCGGTTGCATTCCAGAGCCTTTACACCGCCACATAACACTCCATGAAGTAATCAGCGAAATGCATCCTTCGGCGTCTCACCGCAAAGAATGCTCCGCCGCGTATCGTCCCCGTCGTCCAGTTTCTTCCCGCGTAAATACAGCTTTTCAAACAAAACTTCGTGCATTAAATACCCTTCAAACCCCACGTTTTTCAACGGAACTTTTTCATTGCGTATCTTAATAGTGTACATCGTAAAGGTTTTGGTTTTCCAATTTCAACCATAAAAGACCTTTTTATGATTTCATTTGCGAAACACTATTGGTGGGATTTTATAACTGCCATTTTCTTGGAAAACGCTTCCTCATTTCTCTTGAGAGCAATCGCATGAGGTTGAGTACGCAACTGCAATTGCAGGCGTGTTTAAAGGGGTTGTAAGAGCTCAAAGAAAAAGAATGAGAGCGTATTGATCCACGTGCATGTAGGCTAAGAAAATAAAGTCTATGAAAAAACAGTTTTACTGAAAATAAAACCAATAAAATAAGCGTGTATGGCTAAAAATGTAATTAATAATCAAGACATCCGCCGTATTTAATTCAGTTTTTATTTAGACGCAAATGTAATAATGACAATTAAGACCTTTGCTGTATTTAATCTGTTTTACACACGGATTAAATTCTAAATCATGTCCTCCCGAGAAATTCAGAATGAATCGAAGAAAATTAACGAAGTTGAGAGTGGTTTTCACTTCCAAAGAGCGTTTTGAAAATGAAAGGAACCTTTTCTTTCTATATTATTTTCCTATACATTCCTCATAGCATCCATCGTTTCTTCTCACACATGCTTCGAACTTGTGAACAAAGTCGAACAGAGTCGAACTTGTGAACAAAGCCACTTCGAACAAACTGATCTCTAGTATACTTGTCACAGTCTACATGAAACATTTAGTTTGCCTCACAGATGTCAACAGTCTTCTTGTGGTTATGGTAGTTACCAAATTAATCCAGTTTTCATCTAAGATCCTTCCACGACCCATCGGCGTTGTTTGCTTCAAAGTGTTTTTTGACTCGAAGAACGAAATTCGGCTCATCCCGGACGGGAGACCTCTATAGGTGAGACAAGGCCGAAGACAAAACACAACATTTAACATCAACAACATAACATTTAACATTCCTGCCGCGCAGTAATATGTAGATCACTGCCCTAAATTTTTACGGAATGCGATTTCATTGACAACTGAGCTTTAATTAATGTCCGCGTTTTAGTGGTAATTATTGTTCATTACAACATACAAAAATTTTAACCTTCTATGAAGAATGCTAGATTTGTGTGGTTGTTACAGCGTCTTGTTTAGCTCGAAGAATAAATATTGGTTCAGCGGGAGATCTATTTTGGTGACAAGAGATTCGAGGCGAAGACGGAATGGTGTGACTGCAGAATTGCGCAAGCNNGGGGTGGGGTGGGGGTGGGAGGTGAGTGTGGGTACGGGCAGGTGTCCCAGAGCCACCGGGGAAAGTGCGAGTCGACACGTAAACAAAGGCGCAGCGGAAGCCACACTGCACTTGCATAAACGCTCGCCGCCAGCTGCATAACTGCACGTCTCGTGGCTCAATGCGGAAGCCATCACATTCTATTTGATGCCTCTCGAACCATCATGTGAGACGTCGAGATCAGCTTGTACAAACAGCTTCAGAGTGCAGGAAGTTAGTAATGGATTTGATCCAACTAAAAGAGATGTGTTTTTTCTAGACCTGGGAATTTACAACAAGCACTGTTATGGTGAAAGTAAGTTATTTTGATGGTTAAACCCCAGCGTTTTCGAAGTTCAAATAAGTAGCCAGCCGGAAAATTTCTCTATACAAAAATATTGTTGACGTTTTGAGTTTCACTGCCTTCGTTTATGATGGCGTTACATCGTATTGCTTCTCTGTCTGCAAATCATAGGCGCCTCTTTGATATTAATTTGCAATCGCTTACGCATATGAGACATTACGGTGATCTAATTTGTTCCATCGACATCAACTGGAAATATTAAAATTATTAGAAATCTTTGAAAAATTTTATAATATTGACTAACAATGAATTGAACCTTATATTTTTTATGAGGATTATATTTTAAATTCTGTACTCGTAAATACGTGCGTTGGTTGTAAATTGCCAATTCTTACAAATACAGAAAATTGATTGCGATATTCCATGCAACAGAAAAATTAATAACGAAGCAGAATAAGCTTTTGTCGGATTTTTCCATGTGAAAAGAAGATGACAGCAAAAATGGAAGATGCCTCGTCATAACATTCCAAAAAGTAATTGACCAAGTTTTGTAATTACGTAAAAGCAAAGTGATATGTATTCCATGTCAAATTCAAAAACGCAAAACGTTATCACGGTCTTGCGTACACGTAACTGCAAATTGAACGCTATTATCTCGGTTGTCTCTGTTTAATACGCAGAACTTACCACTTGAATTTTCCCCTCACGGATTCTCTTACATTACCTGAGAAGATAATGCTAAACGTTCCACGAAACTGCGTTTATTATCACGATTCAATCAGGAAACCACCATAATTTTCATTAATATTTCACACAATTTTATCGCATCAAAATTGAAAATAAGAGAAAAGTACGCTTTTTTTGCACAAAAAAGAGAGCAAAGAAAATTGAAAACGTGAGAGCAGACTTTCACGAATGAGTAAGTATCAAAAGAATATGCACGCTGGGGAGGTCAAACAATTTTATAACGTTAGTTCCCAAATTGGGCGGAAATGTTACGTCCGGTTGGGAATGTTCGCAACTTTCACGCTTGGGATTAAGATGCAAGGCCGTCCATTTGCTTTTAACACAGTTATGTTCGCCATTGCGAGGGCCTTGAAGCGTATCGATATTCCTATGTTCCGGTTGGTTTTCGTATTAGTCGTAAAATAATTATTTCGTTCACTCATGCGATAGGTTGGAGATTTATTGAATCTGCTTAAAAATGTTGGAGACTTATAACATTTTAAGCGTTTTCAGAATATTGTGAGTGGAATGAGAAAACTCAATTTTCTGACAATAAGTCCAATTATCTCAGTGCATGGTAAATCAAATTCTTAAATCACGATGATCTGGGGGAACGCGGTTATCGATCACTCACACAATGCTAAGTAGTAATTGTCTTCCGTAAGTGGTAACCGGGGTACCCATGCAACAATTTCCACAACACGAAATGAGAATTTTACCAGGGTATCAACTGAACATAATAAATCCAATGGTATTAGATTCGTTAAAATCACAATGAAGATTGCCATTATACATTTCCGCAGCTACTTCATGAAAGATTCATCAGACTTAAACAATAACCAGTATTCTCCGGGCTCTCATTTACTATTCATACTAACATTTGTGGGTTGAAAACGACAGGAAGTAAATATGAATTAATTACAAATTGAGTGTGTGCTGAGACTTAATAGAATTTTGACATGATGATCTAATGTGTTTATTAAATTACATAACGATTTTGAATAAGTTTATAAAAGTCTCTCTTCACTGCAGTCTCTTCACGAGGTAATGGTAGCTCTTACACTGCAGATCCGCGCGTCTGATTTTTCAGTTTCTTAAAGGATTCGAGAGGGCACAAGGGGGAAGGACGAGGCTTGGGAAGAAGATACAGGTTTTAGATGCTGAAAACTGGAACAATTTTCGGATAGTGATTCACCGTTCTAAATGCACCACAAACTTGACGCTACATACGTTCTAATCTATAAATTGCAATTCAAAACATACGGTACGCAATTGGTAAACATGGAAGAAACAAAAGTAACTGTGAAAAAGTTCAGTATTTACTTACTCCTTGCATCCAGATAGCCCACATTTCCCAAACTGTATATCTTAAAACAACTTTAATGATGAAGATGAATAAAGAAGTATATTTATTCGCATTAATTATAAACAGCAAAGAAATATATTAATCATTAACATTTATGGAAAATATACTATAATTCTGAATTATCTTCAAAGCAAGAAGTTGTGAGGTCTGTCCCACGGTCAGCAGCGGAAGTTTTCTCTTTTCTTCCAGAATTCCCCTAACGCCTAATGTTCTCTTTGAGGGTGTGAAACGAAGAGACCATCAGCGAATTGCACCCGCACAGTAATATACTGTGTATTTCAGACTTTGAAGAAATGGAAAAGAAGGCTCGTCATAAACTCAAATATATAAAAAGAGTCTAGAAGAAAAGTGAGCCAAATAGACCTTAATGCGCATCTCACACAATCAAACTTGCAGGTGACGGTTACAGTTGATCGCAAAAATATTTTGGCCAACAAGAACAAGTTCTCAAGCACATGTTTGCTATCATCTTTTTAAGCTGTCTTTGCCAAACAAATATTGTTGAAAATATATCTATACGAGTTCATTTCTTAGTATAACTTTGAAAACAGAAGTGATAGGATGTTCGGTAGACGCATATTTAATTCAAAATGAAAAATAAATTGCATTAATAATAATAATAATAATAATAATAATATAGAGTATACGAATACACCACATATCTCTGAAATTGCTAGTTTTTTAATACAAACTTCATTCCGAATTTATCATCTATTGACTGGATAAATAAAACCTGCACATTGTATCGCGAAAATCTGAAGGGCCTTGACAAATTATCGTTTTCGCCGTAGAACCTCCCGAACAAGCCATCCCCCGCCCCTCGCGCGCATCGCTGCTTCGCCTCCGCCCGCAGAGGCGCTGTGAACGCGCGTGCGCATCGCGCAAAGCAGAGCCTGTACTTGTGCACCGGCACCTCGCCTCGCTCGCCGTATGCAAACGCCGTATGCCGCCGCCGCCGCCGCCGCCGCTGCAACATGCAAGAACCACAGTTACACAGCAGCCACGTGTGGAGAACTAGTTTCCGAGAGGGGGACTGAAATATGCGGTTGTTCAACCTCTCGAGCGGCATTTGCATTCCGCCAACGCGCAGGCCGCGGGAGCTGTATCTCTCGGCGGCGGAGGCGGCGGCGTTCACCCAGGTCAAGGCTCGCTGCCGCAGACGGCGATTCGGACGTCCGAATCGGTACCCGGGTGACAGAGCTCTCTTCCTTCCGGTGGAATTAGAGGCTCAATCTCGTCGGTTAAAATGCATCTCTGAAGCAATACAAACGATTTAATTTCGAATTAATATCCGGATGAAACAGATTTCTTTCCTTCCGGCGGAATTCGAGAGCGAACCACGTCGGTTGCAGTTCGTCTGTGAATCACAACTTGGAAACGCTAGATTTTATTGCAAATTCATATCCGGATATATGAGCTTATTTCCTTCCGGTAAAATTCGAGGCCGAAAATAGTCTGTTGAATGTTGACTCTGAAGCAATGTAAATAACATTCAGCAAGAACTGAGGTTAGCAGTAAATCTACAAAATGAAACCACTAGATTTAATTTCGAAAATATATCTGGATGTATAAGCTTTATTTCCTTCCAGTGAAATTAGAGACCCAACATTGTCGGTCAAATTGGTTTTCTAAAGTAACCGAAACATCATTCACCCTCGGAGGTTTGCGGTAAATCTGCAACTTAAAGCCGCTAGATTTAATTTCTTATATTTGTGAATTATTTTCACTAATACTCTGCCCTCTGAAGTGTGGATTCTAATATCGCTATTTAATGTCAATATTTCCTCCCTTTCATGTTGGTCTCGTCTATTTACACAAAACTCTTCGGAACGCTCAAAATACTCAAAATTCAACAGTTGAGGTTGGGGGTAGAACTACAACTTGAAACCGCTTGATGTACACGTTCTTATATTGGTAATAATTTTCTCTCCGTTATCATTGCGACCGTGAACACTGGCAATAAAAACGTGGCATTAGCACTGTTGGTGTCACTGACAATATTATTTACATTTGTAATGGTGGTACCCCAAGGACTTTTCTGAAGGCAAGGTTTACATTGTAATGCGGACAGCTTTGCCTCTTGGTATTTGGAGAAAAACATCATTTGTTCCAGTACTTGAACTTCAGCTATCCAGACTGCAGTAGGCAGCGTTCCACCTGAATAACAAGTGCTTCATTCTACACGCTGTGAAGCTTAAATAGTTAGATTTCACGGGTACTCGAGATGACGGAAGAATTAATAACAGAGAAGCCACAGTTCTCTGCCGGACGCACATCACGCTCCGATAGAATCGTTACTGCGAGCGATGGAGACTTGCGCTGGGCCATTTGTCTCTGACTGTCAGTGGACGTCTAGGTCAGGCTACGTATGGATGTAGGCTAAACAGGGAATCCTTAATGATCGCCACAGAGAGAGATTGTTGCGGTACAGCCCCAGGAGAGAGAACGCATCGTTCTGGTATGCACCAACATTTGAAACGAAAGTCAGGGGCATAACGACTTGTTTGTGATTTGGCGAGTATGCTCTCGAGAAAACGCATTTGTACAGACCTCGATGGAAATCTTCAATCTAAAAGACGCGCATTAAACACAGTTAAGCTCTATTAAAGAAATATATTTTCTCGAACAATTGATAGGATATTTCAAAGCACTGAGCCAGTTTCCATTCTAGTTCGAAGAAATCCTGTTGTCGGTTACTCGGTCAGAAGCCTGGCGACCACAAACACGCGTTTTGCATCTCGCTGGGGGAAGAGGCACGGGCACTCCGCAGCCTGCCGGCACACGCTAACGCCAGAGTAGTCAGCACAGTGTAGAAGACAGCGTGCAACGGTGCAACTCACGCGACGGTCCTGTACCGTGTGTTCGACTTTATGTTTATTCTTATGTTAAAATTCCTGACAGAAGACAGACGTTCGATCAAAATACAAAAACAATTAATGATATGTACAATTTTTATTTATTGTCAGATGTCTGACAGGGAGCAGTTGAACAGACGGAAATTTTGAAACAAATGATGATAGTATGGATGAATTACGAGATGGTCTTCCTTTGCATTCTAAGGCAAAGTGGTTCTGAGTCACATGATGAAAACATTAGTGAGTTATGCAACCATCTTTGACTTTGAAACAAATGATGATAGTAAGGATGAATTACGAGATGGTCTTCCTTTGCATTCTAAGGCAAAGTGGTCCTGAGTCACATGATGAAAACATTAGTGAGTTATGCAACCATCTTTGACTAAGAAGTTTCCATAGCAGCAATCTGTGCCTCTTTCATTGTGGGCAATACAGTAAAACAATGGTGATCAGAAATCATGTGCTTTGGCTAGCAAGTGATTTTGCCTTAACATTTATTTTAAGTTCTCTTCTCTCTAGAAGACGAATTTATCAGGCGAAAAATCTCTTAACCCCACAAAGAAAGAAAAAACTTGAAAACGCATCGAATTATTTAAAGATACCATTTCTAATTAAAGCTTCATCGACACACACTAAAAAAGACTGAGACCATACAATCAAGAAATGATAAAGTAATACTGTCTTTGAATACCCATGGTCATTATTTGTTTGCATGAAACAACATTAATTGTTTGACACGTAACATTTTACGTTCTGAACGGAATCTAAGAATCGTTGAAGGTGAATATTCCAAATCAACTAGCAGATATTCGGGGTCGTGGCAATAACCCGATCCCGGTAAGTCTCGCTGCTGCCTTGAAAGTAGGTTAGGTCGCCTATTTCATTTGACGCCGAACGAGGCCGCTGGGAGCGTATGCATCGAACAGCAAAACGTCAAATAACGTCAACGCTCTAAGGAATGGGTGTTCATAGCTCATCTGTTCATAGCTCGAGTACTGGGGCCCGGTGAAGATGATTTCCAAAGCGCGCATAAATTGAAAGAAACCTGCGCAGTCTGTGGCCATGTGAGAGGAGCCAATGGTTTCGTTAGATGTCCAGGAACTCGATAAAATACAACACCATTAAACAGTTTCAATTTCAACTAAAATGACGTAAATATGTGATGTGTTATTCCGCCTGGTTCCATACTTCACTTACCTGCTGAATTCTCATTCTGATTTTTAATGTAATAGATCGCGTCGCACGATATCAATGATTTAAGTATGAGGTCACCCGCCATTGAATATTAACTATTCACATGTTGCACTTTTAGTACAGCAACATTTTTTCATTTTCTTGCTATGAAAAAGAAATGTTACACTATGTATCCGAATATACTACAATGTTATTGTAGGTTTTGTGAAGAGAGTTTGTTGTTAAAATATTTACTTTATTGTAGTGTTACACAAGAGATTTATATTTGTTGTTTTTTCGTTTCGTCAGCAGTATTTTTGCTGCAGCAAGTTACTAGTTAAACATAAAGGCATCCTGTACCGTATTACATCGTATAGAGTGAAACTCTTAATATCCAAAACCGTGTGTGGCAAGAAATAGAGTTAAATTTCAGTTGAATTTCCAATGTTATTTTCTCGATAGGGAAAAATATTTAAAATATTTAATACTGTTTTTAAGAAAAATAATTTAGCGCGTGCAAACTCGTGAATTTCGTCGGTTTCACTAATAGGAATAATGAAAAGAATGAGACTTAAAAGAAAATAACTCAAAAGCGACGAAAATAACTCAAAAACATTAATAATGGTCTAAGTGACTTTAACCTATAAACCGACCGAGCTATAGTATGCTATTTAATTGCAAATGTTAACTACTTTACACGATTCTATATGCGTAGTCATTCCAAATCATAAACTACTAAAGTTGTGTACAAATGACCCATGAACTCGGGGTTCTCCACCCCATCAAAAGCAAGGAAAAGAGACCGAACGAAACCGAGAGCGGAGAGGAGTAAATCTGCATGCACGAAACGAACACACGCTCATCTAAAATCTTTCTGAATTTAATTAATAAAAAATAACTCATAATACCTAAAACAATAATGAACATAACGTATAATTTATTCAACGGCACTTCCCTTTAGGCATCACCATAAATGAAGTATCGCATTAAATTATTTTTTCAAGCATCTTCTGTTAGGATTTTGTGAAATAATTGTAAGTGAATACATGTAAAATTTTTGTAATGAGTATAATCTAAAATTTCTTATTAGTGGGAACCTCTTTGTAGGTATTGAGTAAAATGACGGTAGGTACAAAGAATTTCGTTGAAGAATTTCATGTATGTGTGTGCGTATGAGGGGGAGGAGATTCTCAGAGCCTTTCTCGGATTTTGCAACTGGTTAGTTTGAGCTTCTTCCCTTTCGGGCTCATCAAATTTCAGAGACTCCGTCATACTAATGTTTATGTAAGAAATGAAGAAAACATTACGCATATAAAATAAGGAACAAGCAAGATCGAGGTTAGTCAGGATCCAAGAATAAGAAGAACAAGTAATTGCAAATTGAAAGGTTGTGAGCAGTAAGTCGATAGTTTGACCCTCAGTTAATAGTAAGCATATGAATCTATTCTCCTTCTTAGGGCTTTTTGCAGCCGAGCCTTTGCATCTCTAGGGCACGCATATTCCACCGTACAGTACACATCAACACACTTTTCGGGCTCCTCTAATCTGTGGTCAGCTGAACGCGAGGCCCTCCACGACAACATATACACGAGAGACAAGGGACAAAAAATCTCGTCCAAGGCGAGACTCCAACCCGCGACCCTCCTGACCGAAATGTTGAGCCGGTACACGCTTTTAACTACCTCTGCCATCGAGTTCGGCATATAAATCTATTAATTTACTTAATTTAGATAAGCTTCACCATCATCATTTGATCTCGCCCAATTCGGGCTGGGCCGCCGGGAAGGAATATGTCACATTCTAAAGCTGAAATGTGACAGGGGCCGGCGAAAAGAAGCCTTACGGTCCCTGAAATAGAGTAAGACCAACGCCAGAATATACATTTCCGTAATTCATATAAATCATAAATAATTGCATGTAATTGTGTGCTTTATTCTCTCATCTTCCCTAGAGTCATCTTTTTTTGTTTATATTAATTTACCTCTCATATCAGCCTTGCACAAAAATTTCGAAAATACTTAACATTCTTAAGAACGCGACAGACTTGTTTTCTTTATAACAGCGGTGAGGTATCTCTGCTTTCGCAGTTAGGAAAACAAATGTGTTGAGAGTGCTGAAAAAAACTGGTCTCAGCCCGCCTCCCCTGGCATTTACCGTCCTCTACTTATCGCCTTACCCCGCCCGCCATCATCTCACCCGCCTCCACCCCGTGCACCTCCACCCCAGCCCGACCGCCTCCACCACAGCCTGCCCGCCTCCACCCTCCCCCCGTTCCGCGCCCATCGCCCAGCGCCTGGCGCCCGGCGCCCGCGGCGCCCGCGGCGCCTCCGCGTCCGAAGAATGCAAGTGAGAATGTGTAACATTCCGACGCATTCCACCGTTATGTTGGTATGCCGCTGACCCGGAGCCGTAGCAGGAGCCGGCGCTTGCTTGCCGTCCGCCCGCCCGCCAGACCGGCTACTGGCGTCCGGGCGCAGCGCCTGCAATACGAAGGGGAGGGGCCTTGCGGCGCGCGCTCCGGGATGCACTCCGCCCCCTCCCCCTCTTTACGCGCATAGCGTGAATCCCCTCCCAGAACATTTAAACGGTGGAGGGACTCATTAGCTAATCTCTTCGAAAGCAATGTATGTTTAAGTCAAAGAGTAATAAGGATAAAATGTGGAGATAATTCCACATTAATTAGAATTAATCAAGTTTTAATTGTAAAAAGGATGTTCGCCACTGACCATTAGCTCAAAGTAGAAAATATATCTAATGCTCGGGGATGTTCGGGTGGTTTCTCGTACTAGGCAATTTTGCTGGCAACCGAGAGCATTCGACTCTGACGGAAACCTATCATTTTTTTAAACGTTTTGAAGGAGTGTCTTCGATGCTTCTCAGGCAAAATATGTATACTTGTATTATTGTATTCCCAATTGCGTTTTATATTCATCATGGCACTAAGAGTAAAGCGTTTCGCTAATTCTCTTCCAAAATCGTGAGAATGTGATGCATCAGTTGCCGCCTACAACTCATACTTTCGTCGCTTGTTGCGTGAGAATACAGATTCCTCAAAGGTGCTCTAGAAACATCTCAGCCATCGAGCAGGAGATCCGGAGTTTCCGGGTGCCAGATCTCTCGAGAATTAACTGGCACCGGCGGGCACCGGCTGAGGGGCACCGGCTGAGGTGGAGTCGGGTGGGGTACGGTGGGAATGGATGGGCACAGTGGGCGAGGCGGGGCGGGCGTAGAGCAGATCGACGCGAGCAGCAGCAAAAGAGTAGCACGCCGCATGGCACCGTGCCGCTGTGGGGGCCGGGCAGGCCTTCGCGAGCGGGGTGGGCCTTGACGGGGCGTGGCAGGTCTGTTTGGGGCAGGGTAAGTATGTATTGGGCGGGGACTTACGGGCTGGACGTCGGAGCGGGGGAGTATGGAGCAGGGCAGGGTAAGGCCGG